>VDFB02103461.1:0-11765 GCA_007258455.2 Sequoia sempervirens | reverse complement strand
ATTCGCAGTGGTATGTTCAGTTTGGCATTCCGAGCAACTTCACGAATTTACTATTTTTAGTAAATTCTATTTTTGGCAGTCGACAGGCGGGGTTCAGTTCAGTTGGCCTTCTTCTTCAATTGGTTCAGCAAGCACTTGAGTTTTTGGCCTTGGATGCATTTTTCTTGGAGAGATAAGTATTTTTCATTATAATATTATATTTTAATATTATAGCACCCCTTTACCTAGCAGTACAACTTCATGTTGTTTTTAAAAAGGGGACTTAAAGGGTCAAGGCGTCATGGAGATAAATTATGTTTTAAAAGTCAAATATTGAGCTAAGAGAAATGGATGCCCACTTAAGGTGATTGACTTTTATTTTAAAAAGTGAAAAAGGACGCCATCTTTTGGAGGGAAATGTTGAATTCAAAATTAGGGTTTTGGGCGCCCTTCTTGAAGCTTCTAGATGGTTCTCTTCATGTCTATATATTCAGGCCTCAGCTCTTCATTTGGGATCTTTTGTCTACTACACCGTTATGCTGCTGAATTGTCTTCAGGCACTCGCTTCGAGGAAAGCACACCTCCTAGCATTGGCTCATCTTCTTGCTTGAAAGATAGCAACTAGTTGAGAGATTAGCTTGTAGTTGGGTTGTTTTGCATTGTAGTTGAGTTTTATTGCATTTGGTAGATGTTATTCAAGCATTTTGTCATATTTCAGAGTTGCTGATGTTGCATAGCTGTAGGTAGTTTTCATTCATAAATCAAAAATACAAAAAGATATTGTTCTAGGTGTTGGTTATTTCATCTTGTCTACTTGGGGCGACCCTTCTTGCAAATTTGTGGAATTTATAACGAAGTTTCTGATTTTCCCTAGCAAAATCGCCCCTACAAGAGGGCCGTACCATTTAGGAAGTACCTTGGGATGTGTGCAAAATAAATGGGAGTTATTTGGTGAGGTTTTAAGTGTTCATTTTGGGAACCTTCATCATTAGAGCAATCTGCAATTCGTTTCATGTCATTAGAGTGTGATTTGAGCAAGTTATGAACATTTGAGTGAGTATTATGTTGCAGATTTCATCATTTTATGTTGCAGGTCTGATATATCAGAATTAAGAAAGTTGTCTCATTGGTTGGGATTGAGCATTGAAAGTTACGTTTGGTCTTTGGATGACATTCTACACAGTTGCAGCAATGAAGACTTGAAAAACTCTAGATTTAAATGAACACTCTGACATATTGTAAGCTGTTAGTAGTACTATCAGCCATTCTCTCTTATCTTGCATTTAATCTATTGTATTTCCCACTGAGTAAGTGGAAGAGGCTGGCTTGCCGCCTATTTACTTTCAGTTGAGTAGTTTAGGGACCCTCTGAACATATGCTCGCCATCACTCAGCGCCATTCTTGGTTAGGGTTACATTCTGTTCATCATGCATTGATCCTCTGACCATATGCTTGTCTGCACAGGCGCATTCTTGGTTAGAGTTCCCTTCAGTTGCATTTGCATTAGATCCTCTAACCAATGCTCACACCTTGCCCACATCGGGATCTTGGTGTACATTCTGGTTAGAGTTACTTTCCGCATCGTTTTGGTTTAGTGCTAACCTTAACGGGTGCGTGTTGAATTGTAATCTCATTGCAAAAACAAAAAAAAAATTGTCTGAATCATTACAACATAATCAAGGTGAAGGCGTCCGACTTCATTATTTCATTGCAAGTTAAGGAGCAAGAACAGCCAGAAGCTCTCAAGGACACCATTGACAGATCTGGACAAGGTTTTCATCCATTCAATATTTCTTGCAAATCTGAAGCAGAAAAAGATTGCTAATCTAAGGTTGGATTCAGAGACAGATTTTCTCAAGGAGTCAGATAAAAACTTCCAATCCATCTTCTGTCTACTTCCTCTCTTCTTGTCTTAGGTTTTCTTGCATTTTACAGAAAAAGCAACAAGCTACATCAGATCAGATCAACTGGGTAGATTCAGCATAATTTTCCAGTGAAACCCATCTCGCCAAATTTTCCAGAATCAACAAACTTGCTGCCCCTATTTTTGGGAGTTTTTCCAAAAAAGTTTCAAAATCAAAATTCTGAGGAACTGGGCTTGTTCAGCATTGAAGCACGAACAAAACCCATGTGCCATATTTTTTCCGAAAAAATACTTCTCGGCAGGGCACTATTTTCATGGGTTTCCGAAGATTATCAGAACAAGGTCAAGCTTACAGTCAATCTTTAAGTTTTTCAAGATGCAGTACTCCCAGGTACAATACAAGACCAAGACGGTCCTATTCCATGATTACTTGAAAACAGTTGACACAAATTTACATCAAGTTAATCCAGTAGTTGATTTGGAGCAGCTGGAAGGCATGAATCAAATCACATTGCAAAATATTGAAGAATCCAGGTTGCTACAGGCCGCATCCATTCCCATCACGTTACAAAGCGTGGAACTTGTAATCGCTTGTGTCAAGCATTACAATCCTACCACTAGAGAAATCAGAGCAGTAGATGGAAGAATTGTTTGCAATCTAAAGCCTCAGGATATTGAAAAGTTTTTTGATATTCCATCATGTCCTAACAGCAAAGTCATATCAGTGACGGAATGCGAGAAGGCAGAGACGCCCAAGCGACAAACGTCAGCGATTACCAGCTGAAAATGGCTAAAGTGACAGCGCAAACTCTGCCTGCTGGTGATCTTAGGAGGTCAGTAGTGATGAGTTAATGCGCTGTTAATCACTCTACTCAATAGAATCACTGGAGAAGAGGATGGTCATCAATTCCAGCCATGGATGTACTATGTCATTGCTAAAATCATTGGCAGAAGGGAATATTATGACTGGGCCACTCTGATTGGTGACACACTCCACCGACAAATCAATGGGTATCTGGAAGCTCATAGGTTCCACATGTGCTCTTACCTAGTATACTTGATTGCCTTCCCGCTGCGACGTGATATAACAATGTAGGGGAACCTAGTGTGCAGAAGGTTCACGAACATTTTACACGTCTTGAGTTTACTCAAGCAGAATGACACTTCAAAAGAACGAGTGATCTCTTCATTATGCACACCTTACGTGAGATAGACCATGAGATGCATGTGCGTATTTCACAGACAGCCAGAGAGGCAATGGCGGATTGGGCTGATTGGTTCATCCAATTTCCTACATTCTCCTATGGCTACATTGGTCACCTTGCCATGCTACCAAGATACCCTTCAGATAGAGTAGTCTTCATGGAATTCCTAAGATAGTTGTCTGAAGTTCACGTCTACTTTCGCTTGAAGAGGAAGACAGCTGTTAATTTTTCCATTGGAATGAGACTCTATAGATGTGGATTCGCGGCAGATGCTAAGATGATGAGTTAGGAAACGGTGAGTTTTAATCTCAAGTATCTCATTGAGAGAAGATCCTATGATCCCAGAGGGCTCTATGTAGCACATCTCGAGCAACAGTCGTCACATAAGTCTTCTATGGAAGATTATTGGGTAAATTGTCAAGACGAGTATGAAGTGCGAAGAAGGAACTACATCACGTTCAGACTCCCGCAAATTGCTGATTTTATGTCAGCAGACATCGAGGGCCTATCCGATGATGAAGGGGAAGTCATTCTCCCCTCATTCTTCGCAGATTCAGTTGAATCCCAACCACTCCCAAGAGTGGATTGGTATGCCAAACACGTCTATAGAGGAAAGAACAAATAGAGTGGTTAGAAATGTCAACTCTATCTCGACAGCAAGAAATCAAGGAAGGTAATACCTCACAAAACAGAGCCGCCACAGGTTCAGTCCCCACCACCTTCCACTTCTAGCGAAACCCAGGGCAAAGTACGTGCAATCCTCAGGGATGAGGATGTCGAAGCCACGGCCTAGGAACACGAGGACACCAGAGAGAGTTGCCACATAGTCTCCGCCAAATAATCACGTATTGCTGCCCTGCAAAGAGTAGAGATCGCTACCCCCGATCCACAGGTTATCACGAAGAGCCAGCCAGCAAGAGTTGCTAAAGAACCAGCAAGTGCAGCCAATGGCGTAAACAACAAACAGCTGTAAACGTGCCCGCGCAGGAAGCGAGCTACCAATATCAACAATACC
This sequence comes from Sequoia sempervirens, assembly GCA_007258455.2. NCBI lineage: Eukaryota > Viridiplantae > Streptophyta > Pinopsida > Cupressales > Cupressaceae > Sequoia > Sequoia sempervirens. The sequence continues at coordinate 7,702 of VDFB02103461.1, read as the reverse complement.
ACAAATGTCATCACAAGTCCTCATCGACGGATTCGGCCAATCGGTATTGCCCAAAGACAATCACACATCTAGCATCTAAGGGTCTCACATCTCTCCCAGTGAAGTTCACGAGATTCTATTTGGCTCTTGAAGGCTTCCTAGGAATAGAAAGAGGGAAAAAACCCTCCTATGAACTTGACTTTACCGAATTCAACCACGTCCCACAAGACATGTCGGCGAAGAGGTTGAAGAAACAGGTTCACATAGAAAGGAATGCAGAGTGTGAAATCATCATAGAGACTGTTGCCCCACCAGTAGAGAAAAGCATACACGAGGTTCAAGTGGAAGACTACACATTGTCTCAACTTAACCTCGGGAAGACTACACGATAGGTAGAGGCAGACCTTCTCAGAATAGCTTCAGTGAGCACACAAGAAAGAATGGCTAAGGATGGGAAAGAAAAGGCAGCCTTAAAGGCTAAAAATCAAAAACTAAGGTCATACATAACCAGTTTGATACATGGCACCCCAAACGTCTCAGCCCTACCAGCAGGATTACTAGATCTCCCTACTGAACAAAATCATCGACAATTGATAACATTCGGTAAACACTTGAGAGATCAAGTGGAAGAGTTTGTTCTCAAGGGTAGATGTATACTGGCAAATCTATACCAGTTACGGGATAGAGCACATGGACTTCGTAGATCCAAAGAATCGCAATCAAAGGATTGCAAGTAAAGCGAGGCTAGAAGATCTGAGAGCACAATTGCAGATTTGCAATTAGTATATCAATCAAGATACTTCGAGGAAAACAAGCAACATCTCTTTGCTTGAAAGGAACAATTGGCGCACAAGGCAGCCCATGACGCCATTCAAAGAGAGTTGATTGATTACGTATTCGTGGTTGCCACTATTATCAGTAAGAACGTTGGTGATATCTTTCCTGCATGTGAACATCGCGAGGAGAGAATACATCGAGATGGTCAACGATAGAACTAGTTCAGGATGTCATCCCAAAGCACTTTCTCTTGATGATCCGTGGATGGCTGCGTCACAAGGTAGCAGCTTTATCAACCAAGTTTGAAGAGGCAGCATCTCAGTGTATAGACTTCGGGAATCAACTCACAACGGGTGAGGTAATGCTGCGACGCCACGTCATCATTCTACAGAGCATTAACTCCCCAGAAGCTGATGAAGTCAATGAATGGATAGAGACACTGCTGATTAATGGTGAACTATAAAGGCACCAAAGAAGGACGTCCTACACCCTCCAAGTGGCATTTATGATACTTGAGTTTGACTTGATGCTTCTTTCCAAGTCAACTCAAGATGACATTAAATGTAATTGGAGTTAACTTGATGCTTCTTTCCAAGTTTAACTCCATATCCCTTAAATCATGCATTGTCAGATCCCACTGATTAAGGATGTCTAATCGGCTTCCATGATTTGTGGATCTTACATCTCCACTAAATGTGGATGTCTATTTTGGAGGGATACTTTCATTTAAGTTCACCTTTAGTTTACTTTCAGTCAACTGAAGTAGTTTCTAGTTGACTCTTTACTAACTAAAGTGTCTTCCGCTTAATCGCTTGTTCCCTTTTTTAGAATAACGGTTAATTGATTGGCAAGAACTCTTTGTTAACTCAAGGAGATTTTGGGGTTTCCCACTCCTTTGAGTTCTATAAATAAGAGCCTTGGGCTCATTGTTTGTTTAACTTTTACTTGCTATACAAAATTGTTGCGCCATTGTTGCCAACAGCTTTGAAAGCGGATATTTGTTCACTCTTGGATGAGAGTTCATTGGTCGATTGTAATTGTGCATGATTTTGTGCCTTTGCTATCCCAACCTTTGTAATTCGTTGATAAAGCTTGAAGAAGAATATCGAAAGCGCCAGATGCTTGATCAATCTATTTGAGTTATGCCTACGCCTTTGTACCTAATAGCTCAAGAGCCATTTCCCTCCTCGGATAGGAGTTCCTCCTCCTTGGATATTTGTCATCAATAGTTATTGTTTGATGTTGTTTAATGTATTGTCCTTCAATCTATACTTCGGATAGGAGTTCCTCCTTCTTAGCAAGCTCGTTGGCCAAAACATCGTTAATTTGTTGTTTCTTGTAAACCATTTCCTAGCCCATACCTCGGATAGGAGTCCCTCCTCCTTGGCAGGTCTCAGATCTAGTTTACTGTAAAGAGTGTTTGCTAGTATCAACCTTATCCCGGTGTATACCCGAGAGTTCAGAGCCTCGGTCATATTCTCAGGAGACGGCGAATTTAGGTGATCCAACCAACCCATTCCCGCTCCTTTACCCTCATGCTCTGTTTACCTTGAAGGTATTAGATAGATAAAAGCTAGAATAGTCGTAGTTAAGATCTGCTGAAACCAGAGAAAAAGCTTAGCTACAGCGCATTGTGTTTGTGCACCCTTATGTCCTACCGCTGAAGTACAAAAAGATAGGAACCTTAGTTAACCATTCCCTTACTTATGCATTGCTTTCAGCAGAGAGGGACTTCTCCTCTTTAAATAACGAAGAAGTGTTGCAAAACATTTGAAATAGCTGAACGTTTACAATCAGCACTCCAGAGGTGCTAATTTAAACGCCAACAGGTTATAAGGAAGAAATTTGAGTTTTGGGAGAAATACACCTACCCAATTGATAAAATTTGGTTTGTAGATCTGTGGTAACAAACTTTAATTGTTTAAATGTTTTTTGTACCAGTTTGGCACATGTGAGCACATTATTAAAGGGCTAATTAGGACTGGTAACAATCTGTTTTGAAGGGTTTTTGTATCATTTTGGAGGGAAAAATTGTAGAAGTTGCATATCCATAAAGGGTATGTGAAAGTGTGTTTAGATTCCCAAGAACCTCTATAAAAATTGCTATCCCATCAAATTTGTCTAAAAACAGGGCTACTAAGAAGAGACAATTTGTTAAACAAGTCACTAATCATTGTACTTTTGTTGCAAATTCATTTCCCTCTACATTACATTTCCACTCAAAAATTGTGACATAACTCTCATATGTTTGTTTTGATGAGCACACAATTATACTTTGAAGGAGAGGGGGATGAATCGGTATAATAATATGCTTTTACCTTTTAAAACTTATTTAATCACTTCAAGATTTAATCAAAACTAGCACATATGTAAAATCAAATAATAGAAACACAATTTACATGGAAACCCTTGCGGGAGAAAACCACAGCAAAATATTACTTTTATTAATCTTCTTTCTACAAATTGTCTAGGCACCAACCTACTAGAGGCACCAACCCCTAAGAAACTCCAATTGTAGGCACCAACCTACTAGAGGCACCAACCCCTATAATATGAGGCAATAACCTCACTGATATGAGGCACCAACCTCAATGTAGATTATTTTTTTCTCCAATTTCTTATAATGCTGATCACAAATCTGCCATAAAATTGATTACAATCTCCTCATAGAAGCTTATTATAAACCTGCCATAAAATTTCTCACAATCTCCTCATACAATCTCCATATTTCCTCTTGAATTCTGATATAATATTCCTCACAACTTTTTCATAAAATCTGCAAGTAAACTCCTTATATATTTGTATGATGTATACTTTACTTTCTTCTTGTTACACCCCAAATTGTGAAGCTACTATTTACCATTACTAGATAGGGTAAATGTGAATGTAATGTGAATTCTAGAGATGAATTAATGATGCTTGTACATTGTTATCAATATGAATGTTATATCACTTGATGTTGTTTCATTTGATGTTATCTCAGTTGGTGTTATTCATGGTGAAATACTGCATAAATGAGAATAGATGGTTATTGAATTATTGTTATTCTAACTTTGAAGATGTTTATATATACTGCTTATTGTTGTGAACAATTGATTGCCAAGGCATGTGCTAGTGGTTGCAGGTAAATGTCCATTTCTCCAGGGAGAGGGGATGTATCACTCGGGAGAATATCTTGGTCGGGTAACCGGTAAAGTGAACTATCTAAGCATACACACACATCACCTTAGATTGAGTGAACTGAGTCAGTTTGTGTGGGTTATAGGTAAGTCATCCTTAGCTTGTATGTTTGCATTTGAGAGTCTTGTTACTTCTGCATGCTATATTGGGTGATGTTTATCTATTTGAGTTTTGAGTTCTTCCTTTTGACACTGTGTTGATTCTGCTTGGGTTGAGACTTTGGGATGTGTGAATGGTTACCTTTACGCCGTTTCATTTAAACGTTAAACATGGCATTTCTATGGGCATATATATATATAAATACATATACATAGACCCATGTATGAGAGCATTAGCAAATGCACATATATGTGAGTAGAAATACTCACCGAGGTACATACATGAGGAAACGACTATGCTTGTATATACATGTGTGGGAATAGTCACTAGGTCATGATCATTCTATGTCAAATGGATTACTTGATTATCGTATTACCATATAATGAATATGCTTGTATATATATATATATATATATATACACACTTGCAAGCGTTAATGCTTATTGGAGAAGTATACATATGTATATATAATATAAGTATATGTGTATAAAAATATACACGTATTATTATTTGTGGTTGTTGGAATTTAAATTCGCACCTCTGGAATGCGTATTTGAAACGGACAGCTATGCACAATAAAACTGCTCTTCAAATTTGGAGGGGAAGCTCCCTCTTGCTGACGGGGTAAAGGAAAGTAAATTAAATCTAATTCGCCTATCTTTTTGTTTCAGCTAGAGCACAAGGTTTATAAAACACAAACGCCGCAGCTGAGATTTTCTGATTTAAAAATTCCAACTACGACTAACTTAAGCTAAAGACGTTTCTAGTATCTCAAATAATACGTAGAGCAAGAGAATTAGAAATGAACAAGGTTGATTCTCTGACAAAGGCTTAAGAGAACTCTTTCTCAACATACATCTACACACTTCAATGCAAGCTGAAATTAAGATCAAAAAAGCATAACACATATAATGGAAATCTGAGACATTATACCAAGGCAAAGGAGGCTCATGATTTTATTTCTCAAACTTCTGGAACAAAATCTACTAAACACATGCCTGGAACAAGAGTTTGCAGCTAAAGAGGCTTGCAAAACTTGTTCTTACACAATAGGAACAGCAATTACAATAACTACTTGTTGGCTAAAAGAGACTCAACAATTCGCTATCATAAAACAATTGAACAACACTGAATAACACATAGAAGGCACTTAGGCTCAGCGTTTTGTTATCACTAGCATGGTTAAAGGAATAAATGAGCAAGACTGCTCTTATTTATAGACTAAGCAGAGGAGTAGGGAACCCTAAAATCTCCTTGCTTTTACAACTAGGGCTTGCTCAGCAAGCAAGCTTTATTTCTAAATCTAGAAAGAAGATAACATCTAATACCTAAGAAAGCAGGAAAAGCGGGAAACGCCAACTATTACAATCTATCTTCTTTCTCTTCTTCAAAGAATGGATAAGAATTGCTCCAAGAATAGAAAGAAAGCGGAAATAAAGCATCTAGATGAAAGCCGCTTTAAATCTCAATAACATCCGCTAAAAAGCAGGAAACTGTGTCCCGATCAGGTGCATCTATTCCATCAATAGAAAAGTTGCATTTTTCCAAGATATCTTCTCCATTTGCTTCATCCACCTCTGTGCAATCTTCTTACTATACTTGTCCTTGTGCATTTCCCATATCCTTTCACATTCACCCTTTGAGATAGTCACACTTTCAGGGCAAAGGGGAATGGAAAAGCATCTCTCGATCACATCAGGTTTCAAACTGCAAATCAATCTGCCATGAACTAATTGGATCTCCCGTGTCGCCGGATTGTAATGCTTGATGCAAGCGATTACAAACTTGAGGCTCTGAACTGATATAGGAATAGATGCTGCTGTGAGGAGTCCAGAGTGTCCCAAGTTTCTAATTGTAGTGTTGCCTACTCTCTCAAAAGCTCGTAGATCAAACACTGGCTTAATGTGATGCAAGTCCGTCTCAGCTGTTTTAATGAAATCATGGTAGAGAACTGATTTGGTCTTCAAATCATCGGGAGTGTATTCCATTCTGAAAACTTTGAAGAATGACTGTAAACTCGCCTAGGTTCAGACAAGTTTTGAGCAACTTTCTATTTTTAGAATGCTGGTTTTTCTTACTCAAACGGAAAAATTTTTGAAAAAAATTCTGAGATATGAGTTTTGCTCAGAATTTCGTTGCAAGACAACCCAGATCGTCCGTTTTTTAAAATCTTGATTTTAGATTGAAAAAGCAGCAAACCCTAATTTCTTCAATTTTTCACGAAAAAAGTTGGCACCTGGGTTTTGTTTAGAATGTAATTAGAAATGGACCCAGTTGATTAGATTTGAAAAACACTGAGGGCTGATCGAGAAAGCAGCCAACCCTAATATTTGAAATTTGCTTGAAAAGAGGTGTTAAATAGACTTAGGGTTTGAGATAGGTCTACTTTATTTTGCTTTAATCTTCAAAAAACCCTAAAATTGGCCTGTTCAATGAACTTGGACATTCTCTTCCTCTTGCCATTTTGAATCTTTTGAAAATTTTGAAAATTTCACTAAGGCATTGTAAGTTGGGCGCCCATCTTGGCTAGAGGCGCCAACTTGCTTCAAAGTTGGTCATTTTTTGGAAATTTTCAACTTTTCACAATTTTGACCCCCTACTTTGACCTCGATCTCTGGCTTCCAGATTGATCCGACAAGCGAGTTGGATGATTCATCGCGTAGCCTAATTGATTCTGAGAAGATTGTTCTGGAGGCGTCTCTGGCGAAAAACTTCGTTTTGACCTTCAAATTCATGGGAGCCTATTTCCTCCAGGGGCGCCCATTTTGTCCAGAGTTAGCCATTTTTATGATTTTCAAGTTCTTCATTTCCCTTTGATCTAATGAAATCTTGACTCTGGGAGCTACGCTGATCTGACTGGCTGGCTAACAACTTCAATGGATAGCTTGACTGAAATCGACGAGGTGATCTTGGAGACTGCATTGGTGAATTCTATCATTTCAGAGGTCAAAACCTTGGGCGCCCTTTCTCTCCAAGGGCGCCCATCTTGACCAGACTTAAGAGTATTTTCTTGTTTTTTAGTCAACTCTTTTTCTACAGACGATCCTGTCAGATCTGAAGTTCCAGGCATCAGATAGATTGATGGTTATGCTCGTTGCGAAGCTGAGGAGATTCTGAGAGGGGTCTTTTGGGAATCACTTTGCCAAAAAGTTGAATCTAAGGCACCAAAAGATTGGGCGCCCCTGGCAAGCTGGGGTGCCCAACTTCACCAGAGTTAGCCAATTTCTCTGTGTTTTCTTCTTGCTCTCGACTCTGGCTCTTGTCGGAACCTTCGTTCTGCCTACTGCATTTGGTGACTACCAACTTCGTTTGACGTGCTAGAGATCTTGTTTGAAAGCCTAATCATATCTGACGAAGTCACGTTAGGGCTTCGTCTGCAAATTCATCTGTTTAAGCCCTCAAAATCTTAGGCGCCTATCTCCTTCAGGGGCACCCATTTGCTCCAGACTTAAAAACTTTTCAAACATTTTCATGATTTTCATTGTCTTCTGTTTGAAACTTCGCAGTTTGACCTCGAATTCCGAGTGACTGGATGATCCGTTGACTGCACTGTCGGATTCACTGTGGAGCTAGGTAGATTTTGAACTTTCCTTGGGAGCTCAAACCCTAATTTTCTCATTTGAGGCCCTAAAAAGATGGGCGCCTGTTGGCGTAACAACTAGCACCT
>VDFB02103460.1:0-20732 GCA_007258455.2 Sequoia sempervirens | reverse complement strand
AACCCCAACCCTAATCCTAATTCTATCTCTATCCCTAACCCTAACCCTAATCCTAATACTAACACTAACCCCATCCCTAATCCTAATTATATCTTTGACCATAACCATAATCCTCATCTAATCATAATTCTAATCCTAACCCTAATTCTCTCCAACCTTAACCTAACTCTAACCCTAACCCTAACCCAAATTAAATTTTTCTTCCATGTTGCACCATGAATGTTTATGTATATATATAAAATACCCGGAGAGATATCCTTCTCGAGGGGCCTTTTGCACTTTTATGTGAGAAATTATGTGTGTGTGTATCTATATATATGCTAGTACTACTTTACAATTACATGTGTCTAAAAATGAATAACATATGATATTATAAATTATGTAAAGGAGTTGCCTCCAAGATATACTTTTGAATTGAATTGCAAAATAATATGATGTCCTTTTGAGATGTTATTAACAATACAAATATGCTTTTAATTGAGACATGAAATTGTTATCTTATTTGCTTTCTTGTGTTTGGCTCCTAGCTAATGAATCCATGTCCTAGGGAGCATGAGCATATTCTTTTGTAATAAAAATTAGAAACTAGAGTATTTTAGAAAATAAAAATATGGTTCTTTAATTGATTATTTTAATTCATGATCCAATTTTGGCTCTATATTTTAACACTTAACATGGGTGTTCTTTTTGACATACCAAAGGATTCATTTTGAATTTGGGCTAGTCTTTAAATATACACCTTAACATGCAATTGGAAGTTCTCATCTCACAATGACTAGTGAAAATGGAGGGAAAAGGGCCCAATTTTAAAATAAAAATTTAGTGTTCAAATTTGTGGGTGCTAGATTGTTCTAGATCAATTTTGCACTTTTTTACCCAAACTAGGGCATGAAATGATAAATTAAGGACCAATCTTTTGCACATGCAAACTTGAAGTTTAATAGGGAATGATAAATCTAGGGATCATGATCAATTTCTAGGAAGGACTATTGATGTGATGGAGGTTAGATATTCTTGTTTGTCAACAACAATGAATGAAATGTATCATTTTGCATACCAATTGATACACACAAGGACAATCTAGTCACCATTGGTCCAATAACTAAGGGAAAAGGTCATTAGGCATGCAATTTTTACCCTCATAAATATATAATGATTTATTATCCTTGTATAGTATTTATGTAATTTTCAAAAGTTCAGTTCATTCTCCTTGTAGGTTTCTATGTAAATTATAGTGACAAGAACAATTACAAATATAGTTTACAAATAGAATTAAAGGAGGTTGTGATATTTCATTGGATTATAGCTAAACCACCTAATAAGCAACTAACTTAATGACAACAATTAAATTTTGTCTAAGAGTGTGAATGCCTATATCTAGTAAGTTGGTGGATAACTTAAGAACGATCCACTAAATTTAACCTAAACATGACTATGGAGGAAAGGTGGAAAGCACAAAAATTCCTTTATGTGCTTGATTAACTTTATGGACTTGGAAGAGTGGTTGACATTTTTATTCACTTTGTTTAGATGATTTAGAAACATATTTAGAATAGAGGATCTAATCACCATGTGGAGTCCAATTGTTATATATGGTCTTATGTAGTAAGGAGCCTTCGATTTTTTATACTTTTGTTCATCGTTCAATCGGTAGTTATGTTTTTACTTTAAAAATGAACAAAGAATATCTCTTTTTACAAATCACATCAAAATAACAACTAATCATATAATATACACAAGACGTATAGAGTTATATATGACTTGAAACATATATTTAGATGTAACACATTTTTTGGATGTTTTCCAACAACTAAGTGCAAACATAACTCATGTAGTTACATAATTGATACCAAAAAACGCAAACAATAACTTTAGACTCTCAACACACATATAAAGAAAAGCTAAAAATTATATAAATTTAGGACTTATCACAAAACTAATTTAAAGATGAGATTAAAGATGCGCGGAGACAAAATTCCTCTCCTGATTACTTCCAGCAGACCATTTTGAAGAGTTATAGCTGGCCTATTTAGAAACTAATTGGTATATCCAAAACTTACATAAAATGTTAAAACCATGCTCGTAAGGATATGTGGCAGGAGCCTGAGAGATATCTCACGGATCTCCCTTAATTCTGCATTCCATAACCTACAGGCTTCTGCTAGAAAATAAAAGAAAAGTATCAGCTAAAGAATGAAATCTCATAAACAGGAGCCTAATCCAGAGCCTCCATTCTTCTCTACCCCACTTAGTTTTCTACAACTTTTTCCCATCCTGTCTCTGGGCCAACTCCAAGCCTCCAGTTGTACTTTTACAAATTATTCCCTTTGGCAGCCTCACCCAGTGTGTATGGCTATGAGCATTGAACTCCCAGTAGAAACAAGTTCAAAAGGGAACCTCCCACTTTGGGGTGTGATGCTTTCAGGGCTGCTTAGATGGCTGCTTCGACCATGTACAGCAACCCAGAATTCTCCTTTATCATTAACCCTAATATTATCTGGGTACCCGGGCACACGTGCAAATATGTCTCTTGTACCTGATTTTGGACCTTTCAGCCAGTATCTCATAATCCTGCAAACACCACACAAATTCATAATTACTCTGTACAAACATTTTCTAACATCAGGAGAAAAAATTACTCATAACACAAGTACCCAAAAATATTACCTGCCAGTAACTGATTCAGCGTATACAAAAAATGACTCATCCTTGCTTAGACACAGTCCGTTTGGAAAGCTAACATTGCTGACCAACACTAAAACTTCCTTTGTGTGGGGATCATATCTAAGTACCCTGCCTGTGTCCTCCATCGAGAACACCAACTGTATGAAATTCCTAACACACATTGCACTCAATCAAAATCAGATTACACCCCAAAACAAAAACAGGCAAGAAAATTAGAATTGAAGGTTTAAGTATTCGAATCAGATTGAAATTTGATGGTATGCGGATTGTTTAGAATTTTAAAATTTATTATGTATATGTTCTTTTATAAAAAAATTTAAATATTTTAAGATTTTTTTTAAAAATATATTAATTTATAATTAACTTATTTTGATAGTTGTAATTCACTTAAGTATAATTGGCGAGGACGATGGAACTTTCCTTAATTTCACTATTCATCAAAGTTCAAATTTTTAGAGGTACAATTGGGCCAGACTTTCAGATGACTTTGATAGACTAGCTCATGGTAGTTTGTCAGAAGGATGACATTTGGTTTAAATGTGTACTTATTCATCATGTTGTAATCCATTTAGACAAAAATAAACATCTATATAATTCAACTGTTTTCCATTAAAAAAGAAAGATTATTTTAATTTTAATATTTTTTAACTATATCAATTTAGAAATTTGTATTTAATTGTGATAATAACCCTATCTTGGATGTAAGTTTTAAAATTGCTCTTCATCTTTTAACATTTCAATCCTTTGATAATATTTCTCATGATTGTAAAACCAAATGGATTCTTGTCACACTAGTCCTCTCAATATTGATAAAAATGAATTATTGGAAGATCTTGTGGGTTGTAATACATTTCATATTGAATGGAGCAACCTCAGATTCATTGAAAGACAGTTTCTAAATGTAATCTTAGCATGCACAAAACTTGGGATGTGTTATAGCCTATGCCATTTTGATATGTATGCAATGTTGGTAAAGTATATTTTATAGCATGTTTGAAAGTTTTAGAATTGGAGTGTCTGATCATATAGAGTTTTTTAATAGGTTTAATATATTCGCTTCAAAAGTATGTAAAGAGTATCTAGAAGTTTACTATATCTTGTCATAGGGAAGCAAACGTCCCAAAAAAGTATCGGACAGATAAGAATCTGATTTCATGAGGAATTGAACTTAATTTTAATTAGGCGAAATTCTGGTTAACTTATCAGGTCCATCTTCAGCCTGACAACTATTTATTTTAGGGCTCCATACAATTCCAAATAAATAATAATAATAAAAGTTCATTAAATCAACTAGAAAGTATAGAAAATATTAAATGGAAAAAGACAAGAATTAAACCATTATTGTGAAAGGGCAAGGGGTTTCCTGACTAATAGGCATGAAGATAGGAAAACACAGTGAAAATAAAAACTTATATGAAACATATAATAGAAAAATGGAAAATCCTCATGATGCCACTAATTAAACCACGAATTTGTTAATTCTTTTAACTCAACAAAACACTTGAAGATGGAGTATGAAAATTGGCGTCAGCTTTTTATAATTTGCGATCAATTAAAGATAGTTGTAATTTGAAAGCAGCAAAAAGTAACCATCAAATTCCAAACCTGATACAAACCAAACAAAAAGCAGAAAAACGAAAGTATCAAATCTAGAGAGTAGACCCAAAAAGCAAGAAAACGGTAAATGTGAAACTTAGAGCAAGAAGAAGAAGAGGTACTGGTGCTTACTTTCTTCTGTAGCCAGCACTGCTATCTGTGAAATAAACGTTACCATTCTTGTCAATATCGAGATCGTTGGCGAAGTAAGTTGAAGTAACGAGAGGAGTAGCCAAACCACCTTGAGGACCCACCACAAGCACTCCAAAATATGCATCCGCAATGTATAAATCCCCGGTCTCTTTATTGAATCTCAGTCCAAGAGGACGCCCGCAGATATGCTCATACTTCACATATCCCAATGCAGAATTGTGCCTTTCATTGCATATCTCCGACCTTGACAAAAAAAACAGCATGGAAGAATGTGTGAATCAGAATCCCAAAGATTAATACATTTCATGAGCAGAGACTCTTGTTGGGATCAATGAACATGAATGGTGCATTTACTATGATTTCTAAAAATGTATTAATTGTAATACAGGGCAGAGGATTCGATAAGATACAGGGGAGAGGATTCAATAGCAGATAATTGGGTGCAAATGGGATTACCTGTTGGGGGAAGTGTAGGCAAAGAGAGACCAGCCAAGATGTGGGCCGTCCCAGCGCACAATTGTGCCATCTGCAATGCCAGTGTAAGGCCCTCCGTTCTGCGGATCGAATGCAATGCTCTCCGGCCCCCACACCCCCTTCAACGTTTCAACATCTGCTTCTTGCAGTCTGCTCTTTTTGTCTACCATGAAAGAAGAGAGCAAAGACCATGGTAGATCCTCAACAAAATGAGCCTGGAACTCCGGGAAATGGGCAATGGGGCTGTAATTAAACGGATCCAAAGCTGCATACACTACTGCTAACCCAACAAGTATCCTCCATTTCATTGCCATGTTCTGCCTTTTCTAATGCTCTGCCTACCCTGGTGGAAGCCAAATCCTTATAAACATCATTTATAGACATTGACTGATCGCTACAAACCCCTCCATTCTGCTCTCCTTCATATAAATGGGTGTGTTCCCTACTTCCTAGTCCCCTGTTCATTAACTTGATGGATGTGAAGTGCTTCTAGCCACCTGTAGCCACACACTCTTGGTACTGGATGCACTACATACGCCTGTTTTCTAATGCATTTTTCAGATGACTCTATCCCTGGTAAATCCTGCAATTGTGGAATTCCTAATGAGCGACAGAGGGACTTTGCACATCGGCTGGATCATGTCCATTCCTCGTTTCCCCGCCACAGTCCTCGTTTCACTCCTGTCAGACTTCCGTGCAAATTATCTGTTTCCCCTCTCTTTTTTTATTGCACATGTAGGTATTTTACCATTTCAATTTTATTTTATTTTATTTTATTTGGCTGCACAGCCGATTAACCATGTAATGTAACTTTCATAAAGTTATTCTTTTCTTAAATGTATAATTTAATAAGTTTATCGATTAAAATATTTTATATTTTATAGTATTAATTTGAGTAGTTATTATTTATTTTTATTTTTGAAATATAAATTTATTATTTATTTTTAAATCTATTTTTATTATAAATTAAAAGTATATAAAAGTAAAACATATGATTGAATAAAAATAGAGGTAGGTATTTTAAATATTTTTACATGTCTATTTAAGATTTTAAATATTTTTGTCAAATATTTAATACATTTTATGTGGTTATTATAAATTTAATTAATTATTATTTTTGAAAAAAATATTAAGCATATTTAAATAATATATATTTTAATGATCAAGAGCATTAAATATATGAATCAAGACCATACATTTTATAATGGTAAAATTTATATATCTTATATTTTTTTGTAGTGTGCAAAATGTATAGAATATTTATGATTAAGTAATTTTCAACTAGAAGTAAAATATAAATTTGTGGCAATTTATTGTAGAAAATACTAATTGTCAAATGAAATTATCAATCTAAAATAGATATTGGAGAAGTAACAAAATGTTGGAGAAATTTTTTCAAAATCCATTACCATTCAAGAGTTAATTATATTTTGGTAACATGTAATTTTTTTAAAATAAAAAAGAACATTAATAAATAGTAAGATAATTTTTAATTACAAATTTATCTTTATATTTATGAAAATTATTTATTTGAAAAGTTTAGATCATTTATAATGTTTATATAAGAATTATTTATGGATTAGTTTTTTATGTTGAGTAATTAATGATATATTACATTATGTTTAAATTTTTTAGTATTATTAGATCATTAAAATTGGTAATTTTAAATATTTAAATATATTTTACCAATTGTATAATAATTTTTCACATGATGTAAAATCATGATTTGTAAAATTTTATTTATATTTTATATATACTTTTGAATCAAAAAATATTTTATCATTTTTTTAAATAATATTTTAGCATTTTGCATTAATTTATTATATTTATTCAATCTTTTTTATGAAAAATATTTATTTGAAAAATTTAGATAATGTATAATGTTTATAGAAGAATTATTTGTGGATTAGTTTTCATATTTAATAATTAATAATATATTATACTATGTTTTAATTTTTAGTATTATTAGATCATTAAAATTGGTAATTTTAAATATTTAAATATATTTTACCAATTGTATAATAATTTGTAACATGATGTAAAATCATGATTTGTAAAATTTTATTTATATTCTATATATACTTTTGAATTGAAAAATATTTTCATCATTTAAAAAACAATTATTTATTTGAAAAGTTTATATCATTTATAATGTCTAAATAAGAATTATTTATGGATTAGCTTTTTATGTTTAGTAATTAATGATATATTAAACTATGTTTTAATTTTTTAGTACTATTAGATCATTAAAATTGGTAATTTTAAATATTTAAATATATTTTACCAATTGTATAATAATTTGTCACAGCCCATTATATTTAAAAACCTTTTATATGCTTGACATGATTTGCAAGCAAAAGAAGGAGAGGAAGATGATGAAATTAACAATCTTTTTAAATCTAAGAAAAAGAAAGAGAAAGGATTTGAACGCTCACCAAAGGAAACTGCAATGATTATTGAGCAATTTCTAGCTAAGTTTGAAGTTGCAGCTGAGGAAGATGTTGAGTTCAATCGGCAATCCAAACCAGCAATTAATAAGCTTAAAATGTTACCTCTACTAATCAAGGCCCTTTGCAAGTAAGATATTATATGGTTATGATGTGTCTTGTCCAAAGGGAATGTGCTCTGTATTTAGCTTTCTAATCTATCAAAAATTCTTCTAGTTGTAAAACAATTGGTTGTTCCAAGAAACAATTGCAACAAGAATTTGTAGACTCAGGATATAAACGACATGGCCTTACATCTATTAAGATTTTCAATATTCCAATACGAACATTTATATTGGGAAAACATCCATCTGGCAGTAGCTCAAGTCAATTCTTCAAAACGGAAAGTATCCCCCAGTCTACAAATTCTTGTTGCAACTATTTCTTGGAACAGCCAATTGTTTTACAACTAGAAGAATTTTTGACAAGGCACATTCCCTTTGGACAAGGCACGTCATAACCATAGAATATCTTACTTGGAAAGGGCCTCGGTTAGAGAGGTAACATTTTAAGCTTATTAATTGTTGGTTTGGATTGCCAATTGAACTCAACATCTTCCTCAACTGCAACTTCAAACTTAGCTAGATATTGCTCAATAATCATTGTAGTTTCCTCTGGTGAGCATTCAAATCCTGTATTTTTCTTCTTCGATTTAAAAAGGTTGTTAATTTCATCATCTTCCTCTCCTTCTTCTACCTGCAAATCATATCAAGCATATAGAAGGTTTTTAAATCTTTGCATAATAGCTTAACCTATGAAGAATTGCAATTTAACCTAATTTCATGGCAATTTGAATATTGTTGTTGTGAAAATGGTCTGGTGACTTTCACTTGATACTATGGCTATGTAATACTATTGTGAGAATAGTGGCAGTGAGATAATGGCTTGTGTAATTATTGTGCAAAAGAATTAATTAACTGGTTTTGAAATCTCAGTAGAAGTGATAATTGTTGCCTTCTTTGTATATCATGTTTGTTATTATAAGGTGTTCTCTTTTCTGATGTTAAAGTTTTCTCCCATGATCTATGCCCTAACCTGGTTTATAGCTAGTTAAAAAAAGAATAATATTATGTGAGGCGCTATCTAGACTCCACAGCGCATATAGTGCAACCCTGCATTTGGATTGATCAGTTCTATTTATGCCCCTTTGTTCTATCAATGACACCCGATAGATTTGAGTGCATTATTATTAACCTATTATCTTTTGGATTGTGGCCCTTTATTACATAGTTTTGTGGGCCAGTAGAAAGTTGAAATTGTCCTTAATGAGGTGTAGGCTAATGGTACTAGGGACCATCATATGGGGTGGACTGTTGAAGCCTAAGCATATTCTGTTTCAGATTTGATTTCCGCTACATTGAGTTGTATGATTGATGAGTCAAGACTATTTATATGTGATTCCATTAACAAGTGCATACAAGTATGGTCAGGAAAGGTTGATTCTTGGATAATAAATTGTGTTGTGTTTTCTACATTCCCCACTGTTCTTTTAGAGATCAAAGAAGTAGAAGTATGTGTGAGTGCAGGTGAATGTAATCATGGTAAGGAAAGCAGTCAAATTTGATCCTATCATTGGTTGTCTTTGTTGCATCAATCATAGTTACTGGTGATATTTAATTCCCTCGCTTTTCCTTTGCGGTAGCAAAAGATAGTGTGCAAGACTGACATCAGTGCATAGCCTGAGCTTGCATGGTTGGAGATGAAAATGAACACTAAACTGTTAAATTGATACACACATATTTATGTTGGAAGTAGATATTATGACCTTCATTGATAATATTCAGTGGTGGAAACTTCAGCCAACTTTTACCTACTAAGTGTAGGATGTTTAATAGTGGAAACTTCAACCACCTATTACTTATTTAATGAAGGATGTTTAATACTGGCATTTCTATGTTGTAATCAAACAAGATTAAGTGAAAGCTAAACTAATAGCCATGAACGAGAAAGAAATGAATGTAACTTCTCATTCCTCCTAAATTATTTGTCTATCATTTCAATATTAATGAATTGAATATCATGTATTGGTAGTAATAGCTCAGCAAGTAATTTGAAGAATTGTATGACATATACCTATTTAGTATAATAAATGAGTTTTTCATGATCAAGATTACATCTTTGAAATACCTATTTAAGATATGAATTTTTTTTTGTCACTTATATGATTTGGGTTCTTTGTAGATCATACAACTTCATCAAAGTCACATAATATAGCCAATTTTTAAAAACTTTTATAAAATTATAATTCAAGAAGAAAATTAGAATTAGGTTATTACATTGATTTCATTGAAAGAACAGTGTAAATACGGTTTCTACAAATGTTGGCAATTGGGCCTACCAAACAAGCAAGTTTTAACTTGGTCCAATCCAAAAGTAGATTCTCAAGTATGTGTATGTTGATTTTTCCTTGTTTCTGATGATGGCACATGATATCAGTTTCAAATTACTTATGACCTTCAGTTGAAAAAAAACACAAATTTTGGTTTCAATTATACTTTCAGATTCAGAAGAAATGAAATGAGAAGGAAAGTTATGACGATTATAGAAGGGCCAAATATGAAGAATAAAATTATCTTACACATCTGTACCAAATTTCGTGTTTTGGGGGTATCAAGTTTCTGGTTAATATGTCTGGTAATGAAAATAAGATGAATGTCCTCAAATTCATGATTAGAGACATTCTCTATAAATCATGTAGATGAGAATGAAAGGCCTTCACTTATTGAAAAGGCTTGTTATCTAGTAAACCTACAGGGAGTATGATTTGTAGTAAACATTAATTACTATCACCATAAAGTATTTTTGGCATAGCACATTCTACAAGTAACATAACATTCTCATTTCTTAATATGATATTAAGACATCCTCTCTTTTTTTAAGCAAACAAGATAGAGAGGGAATTTCTTAAACATGATTTCTTATAAAGAAAAATTTGAAAATATTGCATTTTTCAAAATCACACCTGTGGAGCATTATGGATAAAATCATCATCATCATCTGAGAGAATATGATCATGTGGATCAACTCTAGTATCATCAATAAATGCATCATCTTCAATGTTCTTTGACCTGCTTGGTCATCCTGAAATACAACCATCATTGGAAATGAACATTGAGAAACTAATACTTCAAAAAATGGCTAAACCAATTAACTTTAAAATGTTATTCTAATTTCTAACAATAAACATGGATGGGTCTTCTCGGGGAAACCCTGGTCATGTTGGCGTTGGTGGAGTTGGTCAGGATAGTTTTGGGATAGTTCAGTTTATCTTTGCCGGTGTTGTACCCAAAATTAAAATTTTGTTAATCTTCGACATTTTGCAAGAAATATAAAAGTCTCATTTCAACCGTACCAAAAGGTCATAAAATTTGGGGTGTAATGGTCTTTACATGGAGGGTTAAAACACAAATTTTCAAATTCGACGATCCGGTCCGCTAAGAGCAGCTTAACCTACAAAACCCAGATCTCTTTTCATCCCGAATTTTAGGAAAAAACTGCTATTTTAGAAATTTTCAAATAGTAAAGTTTTCCTGGTTTTTCCGGTTTCTTTCAAACGGATACATCGCAAAATTTCTAAAAATAGAAATTTCTAAAAATAGAAAGTTATCCGCTATATCCGGAATCGATTTATCATTCAAAAATATCCCCAGATAGGTCGGGTGCGCCGGAATCTTAAAATAATCAGTTTTGCCCTACTGGGTCTATTCAGCTTTTTCAGAAGCATATCTGGAGTTCTGAGGTCATCAATGGAGGTCATCCGACTGCCAGGCGTCAATTTCAGCATTCAAATTTCCGGCAGAAGGTGAAACGATGAACATGCACGAAGAACGAGGAAGAAGATTGAAAAGTCTCGAAAATCTTCTAACACTGCTGAAAGTGGGCGCCCCTGTTGAAGAAAGGCGCCCACCTTTTTAGGGCACCAGATGAAAGAATTAGGGTTACGGTCTTCAATGAAAGTTGTTCAGTGTTCAGTCAGCTTCGCGATGAATGTCCCCGGCAGAGCATCCGACGATCCAGTCTCCGGCAGATTCAAGTCAAAGTGGAGGTATTAAATGAAGATCTGAAACTTGAAGAAGATGAAATTGAAAATTTTTCTAAGTCTGGAGAAACTGGGCGCCCTAAGTGAAGAAAGGCGCCCAACTTTTCAAGGGAGCAAACAGATGAATTTGCAGTCAAAGCTATAACGGGAGGTCTTCAGAATTCAACTGGCTTTCCAGCGAGACACTCGGCACGTCAATCGGAGTTCGCAGTCGTCAGATTCGAAGAGCTGAACAGAAGGTCCGATGACAGTTGAATAGAGAAATCTAAAAGCAAAAGTGAAAAAGGTGAAAAATAAACTAAGTGTTGATAAACTGGGCGCCCCCAGTCAAGATAGGCGCCCAACCTTTTGAAGGGTGAAAATCCACTTTTTGGCAGAAGTGTCTCCAGAAGACCCCTCTTCATTCTCCGTCAGCTTCGCGACGAACCCAACCATCAGTCAATCCAACGCCTAGAACTTCAAATCTGACGAGATCATCTGAAGAAGATTAAAGGTGACAAAAATGTAAAATAAACTAAGTCTGGTCAAGTTGAGTGCCCCTGGAGAGAAAGGGCGCCCAAACTTTTGAGCTCCAAGATGATGGAATTCACCAACGCAGTCTCCAGGATCATCTCGTTGATTTCAGCTAAGCTATCCAATGGACTTGTCAGCCAGTCAATCGGATCAGCGTAGTCCCGGGAACAGAGAATTCATTAGAAGATCAAAGGGAAATGAAGAACTTGAAAATCATGAAAAAATGGCTAACACTGTGAAAGTTCGGAGCCCCTCGAAAGAAAAGGCTCCCATGAATTCAGAGGTCAAGATCAAGTTTTTAGCCAAAGGCTCCTCCAGAACATCCTTCTCAGTTCCAGTCAGGCTCCGTCGTGAACCACTCAGCTCGCCTGTCGGGTTGGTCTGTCAACGAGAAATCAGTGGCGAAGTAGCATGTAAAAATGGAGAAAAGTTGAAAAAGTCAAATTTTTTACTAACACTGGTGAAAATAAGCGCCCCTCTTGGAGAAAGGCGCCCAAAGTTTCATGCCTTAGAGAATTTTTGTAGATTTTCGAAATTTTCAAGATTGCAAGAGAAGAAAGAGGCGTCCAAGTTCAATGAAGTTGAGATTTAGGGTTTTGGAGATAAAGGAAAAAGAAAGCAAAGCAAAAACAAAACCCTAAGTCTATTTAACATCTTTCTTTTATGTATTTTCATTATTTTTGTAGGTGGCCTTCAAGGGAGAAAGTTGGAGCAGCAAGTTTGAAGAAAATTTTCAAGACTCAAGAACGTAGCTTGCTGGTTTTTCATCATATTTTTCAGACCAGCAACATAAACCCTTGCTTTTTCAAGCTTTTTCATCCAGAAGATTAAACTTTTCAAGAAGAAGACCAAGGCATTCCATTTTTCAATCATCTGGGTCTTTTTGCTTCAATCTTCTGAAGAATTTTTCAAGAACTTCATCAAGTTACAGCAGCTGCTTTTATTTTGCATGTTAGCGAAATCCTCAGTGCATTCAAATTTCAACCATCTGGGTCCTTTCCAATCAGTCTTCTGAAGAAAACCCATATCGCAGCTTTTTCAAGAAAATTTCTAAACCTAAGGGTTGGCTGCTTTTTCGATCAAACGTCAGGGTTTTACAAATCTAATCAACTGGGTTCATTCCAAATTGTTTTCTGAACAAAACCCAGGTGCCAGCTTTTTCGGTGAAAAATTGAAGAAATTAGGGTTTGCTGCTTTTTCAGTCAAAATTCAAGATTTTCAAAAACGGACGATCTGGGTTGTATTGCAACGAAATTCTGAGCAAAACCCATATCTCAGAAAAATTTCCAAAAAATTGTCCGTTTGAAGACGAAAAACCAGCATTCTAAAAATAGAAGGTTGCTCAAGACTTGTCTGAACATAGGCAAGTTTACAGTCATTCTTCAAGGTTTTCAATATGGAGTACACTCCCCTCGAGTTTAAGACCAAATCAGCACTATGTCAAAACTTCATCATCTCAGCTGAAGAACGAGAGAAGGTGTCATATGAGAAAGAGGAAAGGTATCGGAAAAGAGTGTTGCAATACTCTTCTGATGGAAATCAAGCGAAGTGTCAAAAGCATAAAGTTGCAGAGCCGCCAAGTTATCAAATTTGTGAGTCATCTTTTGGGGCAGCGATGTTTTTCAAGAATAAAACTCATAAAGCAACTGAAGAAGTGAAAGATCCTCTAGGTTTGATCACAAAAGGCGAAGAGATCTTGGAGAATCGGAATATTGCCTTTGAAGGCATAGATGCACCGAACCGGGACACAATCTCTAACTTCCTAGCGGATGTGATCGAGCTTTAAAGCAGCTTTCTTCTAGAAGCTTTCTTTCCCGCTTTCTTTCTATTCTTGGAATAATTCTTATCCATTCTTTGGAGGATAGAAAGAAGATAAGATGTAATAGCCGTGTTTCCCCGCTTTTCTCATTTCAGTGGTTTTAGATGCTATCTTCTTTCTAGATTTAGTAATAAAGCTTTCAGTTTTCTGTCGGTATGTAAGCCTTGATTGCAGGAAAGCAAGGAGATTTTAGGGTTCCCTACCTCGCTATTCATAAATAAGAGCCTTTGCTCATTTAGTTTTTTAATGGTTATTGCATAACAAACCGCACAGTCTCTTTAGCCGTTAGTTGTTATTCAAAGGTCGCTCACTTTGTGTTGAAACGGTTATTGTGTTAGCAAATTGCGAGCCTGTATTGCAGCAAGTTGTTATTCAGTTTCAGTTCAATTGTGTTGTGATAGCAAATTGTTGAGCCTCTTTAGCCAACAAGGAGTTAGTGTGATTGTCGCTTCTATTGTGTAAGAGCAAGATTGTGTGCCTCGAATAATTTCTTTTGTCCTGTTAGAAGCGGAGTTTACCCGAGAAAGTTTGTTAATAAACGTTGTTCTTGCCTTGGTCCAAAATCTCATTCGCGATTTTGTGTTATAAGCTTTTATGATCCCCCACCTACCATATTGAAGTGTGTGTAGGATGTTTGTTGAAAAGAGTTTATTGAAGCTACTTTGTCGAGAATCATCCTTTGTCCATTTCCTCAATTCTCTTGCTCCTCGGCTTTATTACTTGATAGGCTAGGAAACGCCTCTTGGTTAGCTTCGTGAGTTGGAAATTCTTAAATCTCCAAAGAAATCTCAACAAGGGCAGTTTGTGTTTTATAGTAAACCTTGTGGGCTTCTGTCGATCAAAAGATAGGCAACTTAGTTTTAGTTTACTTTGAATACCATCGCTAGGCGAGGAGCCTCCCTAATTTTGAAGGATGCCATTCCCATATTGTCCGCTTTCAAATCCGCATTCCAAAGAGGGAAAGCTAATTTAAACTTTCACGAAGCAAGGCCTCGCTACTCAACAACTTAATGGAAACTCTTGCCATTTTATATTATGATCGCTATGGTCAGCCTTAAGTGGAATCATATGTTCCAGATTCCAAGTTTTCATGAGTCACGAATGGCTTTTAGAGTTAGAGGATGTTAGTTGGCATTTAGCTTCGGTTGTTAAGCATATTCTTAATATTTGTGCTTCTTTGGAGTCGGTTACTTTCAATCATATTCCTAGAGAATGGAACGTTGTTGCAGATTTTTTGGCCAAGTGGGTCTCTGATCATATGCAAAATTGGAACATTGTGGATAGGGGTCAATTACCCCTAGATTTGTCTCATGAGCTGGACAACTTAGTTGAGCTTGACGGGGCTGTATAAAGCCTTGCGCTGTACTTCTTCTTGTTTTAATAAATTTTTACCCCTCTTTTAGTTTAGTTTAACAAAGATAAAACAAAAGATACTAACTTTTGAGTCTCCAGCAATTGTATCCCACATTTCTTCCATTTCTCTTGGAATTTTCAAAATTTATCTTACTTACATATTCATTCTTGGATTTTGATTTATTTTCTCTCCCACCCTCATTACCCCTCGTTTTCTTGTTTTCCCTAGCTTCGCCACTGGCTCTATCTTCACTCTTCCTCTTCAATGACTTCTCTACCTCATCAGACCTTTCATGTCCACCCTTCTTTATGAGCCTAATTTTTATTTTCCTAACCTTAGTATCATCATCTTCTCCCGAATCAAAGGCAGGAGAATGGGATTTCTCATTGCACCAATATTCCTTCTTGTCCATGTTAGAGATATGTAATCTCAACTAATTAATTAATTAAATTCCCTCCAGGCTGCGTATTTTAATTAGAAACTTTTTGAAGAAGTTTTCGGGAGATTCGATTTGATCTTCATTAACTGCCTATTTACTCTCACACACTTTGTGGGTAGTAAAAATAGTAATATTTTATTACTCCTTAGCTGTCCTCCGTAGCTTTTAGTTTTAATGCTTTTTGGTTGTCATTTTGTATAATGTATGAAGAAGAAAAGAGAGCAACGCAGCTCGCAACAAGAAATCAGAACAAGGTGTAAAGAAAAATCAGGGCATTGAAGCTCTCCATATTAATGAATATATGAATTTGAATCTGTCTATTTTCTGTGGTGTTTTAATCTGTGTGTTATGAGCAGCACATATATGCATTTGCATTAGTTTTATTTCAATCTGCTCTGTTTTTTTTTTTCCTGTTTTGCTGCTCTGCTTTTATCTCAATTCCTCTGCCCCTTATCCCACAGTCCACTGGCTCCAGAAGAAAATCTCCCTGTCCGCTCTTGTTTACAAGCCTATTTTTTCTGGGCTTGGCTTTAGTGTGATGATATTCCTCGGAGTCATAGATAGGAGAATGGGATGGCTCCTGTTGCCTGCAATCCTCCTCCATCACAATTTAACTGCACACCAATAATCAAGGTCTACATAAGTTTGATATCGACAAGGCAACAAAAATGTTGCATATACATGAACTTCAACATTCAACCTTTTTATGAGAATCTGGTGTAAGAATTGTGGAGTACAATCTAAAAGCGTGACCAGTGTTTGAAATTCATTTAACCAGTGCTCACAACTCTTATAATCTATGCTTAAAGATTTTATAACCCATGTTTCCAAATCTATTAACCCATATTTACAAACCTTATAATCTTCTCCATCACAACAACTGCACATTAGTCGCCTAACAGCGAGCTCAAGTTTGGTATTGTCAAGACAACAAAACTGATAAGCATTGGTCTAATTCAAAATACAAGGTTTTTTCAGGTCATGTGTAACAATTATGGGTACGTTCAAGCAGCATGTAGGATGTTCGCAAATCTTATCACCCGATGCAGGAGCAGCTTAGCCGAGCTCCCTTCCACCTGGCAACGTCTACCGGCTCTGACGCTTCCATTAATTTTGAGCGTTACATATTCTCCAGCAACGGTTTGGTAGAGGCGGCTGGATTGGCAATCGACATCTTTAATTTCCCATGAGTTGGCCAATGCAGTCTTATTTAAACGAGCAGTCAATAGCAGTCTGAACATGAAGTTGTTGTAGGTTTCCTATATATTGTGTTATTTTTTATAAACATGCACCACTAGCAATTGCACCTTGGTGTTCAATGGGTATGCCGAAGAGGTGTAGAAAGTCAATTAGGATAAATATTGCTCTATTTTTTACATACATTTGTGTAGTACATTAGGTCAATTGGTAGGTCATTTAGTAAATGATGTTGTTTGTTCTAAAAATGTGTCAGTGGAGAAGTGATAGCTTCAAATAAACCATGCATTCACTTACAAGGATGCAAACATGACTAAAATAAAATATTTGAATTAGGAAGATAATCGGGCTCCATTACCAACAACCAACAAACTCATGTTATGTTTGCAATAGGGAGAGAGAGAGAGAGAGAGAGAGAGAGGGATACATAGAGATAGAAAAGATAAATATATAGAGGAGAGAATGATAGAGGGATGGATAAAAAGATAGAGACAGAGATAAGAAATGGGATATCGATCGAGAGGTAGAGAGAAGAAGAGATATAGGGGTAGAGAGAGATGGAGTGATAACGAGATAGAGATAAAGGGAGAGATGGAAGAAGAAATATGAAGAGATAGAAATAGAGAGGCAAAGATATATATATATATAGAGGTCTAGGAAGAGGGAGAAGGAGTGAAAGGGAGAGAGATGGATGGGTATAGAGCTTGGAAGGCATGTCTAGATATAGAGGGGCAGAGGAAGAGGGAGACAAATAGATAGAGAGATAGAGAGATATAGAGATAAAGAGATAGAGAGATATAGAGATAGAGAGAGGTAGGGGGGGAGATAAAGGTAGAGTGAGAGATAAAGATAGAGAGAAATAGGGAGGTAGAGAGGGAGAAATAAAGAGATATAGAGGGAGAGATAGAGAGATATAGAGGAAGAGGGAAAGATAGAGAGATATAGATGGTGAGATAAAGTGATAAAGAGATCGAGATATAAACTTTATTTGACCTAGTTCTAATGGATTGGATCATTTACTTGTGATATTTAACCAAATAATAACTTCTACTTTAGTTATGCGCTGCCTCATAATATTATAATCTAACATATTAAAAATAAAAATACATAATCCAGTTTTTTTTGTATATATAAAATAAATTATATTTATTTAATTTAGGTAAAATATTAACTATTTGTATTTATGCATAAATTTTCTCCTCTCAAAAAATACATGTATATTTAGTGTTTTATAATATTATATTTTATTAATTTGAATAATAAAATAAATATATTTATTGTAAATTTAAAGGTGATTTTTTAAATAAAATTTAACATTATTTATTTATTTAAAAATTTGGTTTAAATACATCTTGTGTATCAAAACAAAAAATGGTTTAAATAAAATAATATTGTAAATATAAAAGTTGTTAACTAATTTCTTAATACAAATAATAGTACTAAAAAATTAAAACATAGTTTAATATTTCATTAATTACTAAACATAAAAAACTAATCCATAAATAATTCTTATATAGACATTATAAATTATATAAACTTTTCAATTAAATAATTGTTTTTTAAAATGATGAAAATATTTTTCAATTCAAAAGTATATATAGAATATAAAAAATGTTGGAGAATTTTTTTCAAAATCCATTACCATCCAAAACTTGATTATATTTTGGTAACATGTAATTTCTTTAAATTAAAAAAGAACATTAATAAATAATAAGATAATTTTTAATTACAAATTTATTTTTATTATAATATCAATAGACAAAGTTTGTATACTATTTCAAAAAAATGGAAAGAATAGATTTTCTTCTAACATTTTGCATTAATTTATTTTATAAATTCATTCTATGAAAAATATTTATTTGAAAAGTTTAAATCATTTATAATGTTTATATAAGCATTATTTATGGATTAGTTTTTTATGTTTATAATTAATCATATATATTACTAGGTTTTAATTTTTACTATTATTAGATCATTAAAATTGGTGATTTTAAATATTTAAATATATTTTATCAATTGTATAATAATTTGTCAAATGATGTAAAATCATGATTTGTAAAATTCTATTTATATTCTATATATACTTTTAAATTAAAAAAATATATATATCTTTTTTAAAATAATATTTTTAGTGTATCTTACTATTTATTAATGTTCTTTTTTATTTTAAAGAAATTACATGTTATCAAAATATAATCAAGTCTTGGATGGTAATGGATTTTAAAAAACATTCTCCAACATTTTGTTATTTCTAGTGATTTTTTTTTCAATGAAAACTTAAGTAAAATTTAATTTTCATTCCATTCTTATTATGAAGGAACCTATAAAAAGTTATTGCACCTTTGTTCCTAAAAGAATTTGGTAGGCTTGTGAAGCTATCAGGCCATGGAATGATTTTATGAATAAGTTTTATATAAACCAAAATCCTCTTTTATGGTGATAATTTCATTTGGCAATTAGCATTATCTACAATAAGTTGCCACAAATTTACATTTTACTTCTAGTTTAGAATTACTTAACCATAACTACTCTATACATTTTGCACACTACAAAAAAATATAAGATATATAAATTTTACCATTATAAATGTATGATCTTGATTCATATATTTAATGCTCTTGATCATCAAAATAGATATTATTTAAATACACTTAATATTTTTTTCAAAAAAAATAATTAATTAAATTTATAATAACCACATAAAATGTATTAAATGTTTGACATAAATATTAAAAATCTTAAATAGACATGTTAAAATATTTAAAATACCTACCTCTATTTTTATTCAATTATATGTTTTACTTTTATATAAAAAAAGGGGGAAACAGATAGTTTGCACGGAAGTCTAACAGGAGTGAAACAAGGATTGTGGTGGGAAAAACAAGGAATGCACATCCATGCTCCATGCATCCATGCCCCAGTGCATTCAGTTCATTCCTGGGGTTGGATAGTCGCTACCCATAATATCACGTTGCTCCTTTTTGGACCATTTGGTTGGTGGATGTCATTAAATCTTTCTTCATTCATCCAGCCACTGTCCTTCTATATCTGCGATTAGTTCCTTACAATTATTAATGTATTAATAGCATGAAGTTTACATAGTTCATGATCAATAAGTGCTGAGTTTTTTTGGATTGCAACATGTGTAATCTTTTTTGCAACAAAGTTTCCGACCATACTCCATCATCCATCATCCATGATGGATGATGGAGTATGATCCCAAACTTTGATGCAAAAAAATTTACACAACTGCAAACTAAAAATCTCAACACTTATTGTTATTAATGTATTTACTACACTCAATCTATTTTATTATTAGTTTAGTCAATCAATGTACATAATTAAAAATTTGGGCAAGAATTCTAGTCTATAATTTATTTATTTATTTAATAATTTTTTAAAATGTCATTTATATATCTTTCTATCGATTCATGTTGGGAACAATCAATACAAAAAATCAAATTATTATTATTTTTATATTATATGCCCAATATATTTAAATTTTTATATCAAAGTTCAACTCTATTAATGATGTGAATAGCATGAACACTATTATAGTGTCATAATAAAATTGATTGTTGAATGTAAAATGATTTTATCTCCTTGATAGATATTTCAAATGTCATGAAATTTGTGTACATTAGATGTGAAAAATAAAATTTAATATAAGTTTTAGCCAGTTATATCTTATAGCAACTTGGGCGTTGAAACATTCATTGAGGGAGATTGGTTTTGGTTGGTCTCAAACAACTTCAAAGTTACAACTCCAAAGTCTTAAAATCACTCCAAAACAATAAATAAATAAATAACTATTTCAAAATCTTGTAAAATGTCTCATTTTGTTTGCATAGCTTTTGGCCTAAATAAATGTATTCTTAACAATGCAAGATAAAGGAGATGGAGGACATCAAATTTTGAATATTTTTTAAGAAAGGTAAATCAATGCATTCTATCTTTTAGAGTTTGATAACTCTATA
>VDFB02103459.1:0-18671 GCA_007258455.2 Sequoia sempervirens | reverse complement strand
GGCCACCTTTCAGCTGGCCTCAAAAAATCATCTAATTCCTTGGGGATCCTAGGTACATCCACCATTAGAGCCTGTCTCAATTTAGTGGAAAAAATAATTGTAGTAGCCACATAGTCGGTCTTTTGTTCATTCCTATCCAATATAGGGGTCCATGACTACACCAACATCTCAATACCATCCACAACTCTTTTAAGTTCCATCTCCCAACCAAAATAGTCTGTACCTTTGAAAAGAAACATATGCATAAAGAGTGAAAACCACCAAAAGCTAACACCAATTTTCCCACCCTTCAAGGCCACCAATCCTTTGTGAATTTCCTATGCTATATAGGTGGAAAAATCATATAAGGTATTTATGTTAAGATGTTGGATACTCGCAGCCATGTACATATGAGCCATTAGTATGCTAGAGCCAAGATCAAGCCCTAGTATTTGGCAGAGGGAGTAAAAGGTCTTCTGAAAATATGGTTGTAAATACTTAATAGGGAGGGGATCAACATCAGAGGGTCCAAAAGTAATCTTTCTTTTGTTGATTCCATTCCCTACTAGTATCAAAAAATTGGTCAACACTGACACCCTGAAGTTGTGTTTTACCCATTTGTATTCCTCCCTCAACATTTGCTCATCAATCTTAACCATATCACTGCTCCAAGTATTCAACTTGAACACATATGCAACTTCTTCCTTATTAACCCATACCATAATTTGTCCATCATGAGCTCTAACAACCCTAACCAGAGGTTCATAGTTCACAACAATTACTTTGAGAAGATCAACATATATGAACATGTTGGGTACAACCATTTTACCCATGTCCAACCTCCAAGGTTGTAGAAAGGGATACCAACATTCCTATTTCACAATCATCCCTAGAAAAGACTCCATTTGGAGACAGAGTTTGGTAGGGAAACATCTTTAATTGTATAATAATAATCAGTGATGCCAAATTTAGTTCCAGGGTCAAAGTACATACATTGTCTTTTTGATTTCTTCGAGGTTGAAGATACCAATTGTTTAGGTAAGTCTTGTGAAAAATTTCTTTTAGTGGGCTTCGACTCAGAAGATTGGTCTTTTAACATAGATGCTTTGATTTTGGCTGCCATAGTAACAGAGTGTGCAAACTAGGGTTTACTAAGCAAATTTCAAGCTTACAACTAGGGTATAGGTTGATGCAAGGAAATAACAAGACTAAACAGGCCAATCATTTGAATTGAATGTCAAACCTTAAAATAAATGCAATGAAACCAAAAACCCTAATGGCAGAATGATAGAACGAGCACTTACAACAAATTTTCAAACAACTGAGAAGCACTAAGCAGGATAGAAATTTTACTTACGGGTTTTGTGGACGCTTGAAAACCCTAATTCTTGTTGTCGAATGAGCTTGAAAATTTTAGCGAGAACTCCTTAGATGCGTTAAATGCTTTAACAATTTTCAATTATACTTTAAAGCAACTTTTATGGCTTTAAAACATACTAATTGGAAATTTGGTAGCTCTGCGTCATATCCACCATTATGGTTCGCTTGCGCGAACCAAAACGGCTGATACAACTCATTTGCCCTCAATCTTGAACTTTGAATTTTAATTGTCAATTTCGCAGTGAGATGGCCCAACAGATGGCTCATATTCGGTCAAATAATTTTTAAAATATGACTACAAATGGATGTCACCATTGACTAACTGCAAAACACCATGTGGATTTATCTTTGTGCCACTTCGTGGGCTCCACCATCTCCACAAGTGTTGAAACTGTCTACGTTTCAACCTCCTCGCTTTCCCTCTGGGTTTAAAGTGTGTTCATCTTACGGCAATGGGGAGGTAGGGAACGACTAAGATTCATTTGTTAGGAACCATAGTAACCATTAATTTGAACAACTTTAGTCATCGGTGCCTTCGAGTAGTGGTAGGACCCACCAAAAGGGTGTCCAGGTGTCACCTACCCACTATCTTGTCAACTCCTTGATTTGATTAATTTAATCTTGCAGGATGGAGGGGAACCAATAGAAACCATTCAATGGGACCCACCAAGCATAACAAAGGATTTTAATACGCACGTGCACTTATTACTTGACTTAAAAGGGTCCACCTACCTAGGTTTATAACATGAATGATATTGAGCGAATATTAAAACCCAAACTTTGGGAAAGAACAAGAATTAAAGAATTTTATGACCCGCATAAGGCAAGGTAAGATTTATAAGGATTCTACAGGTAGCAACCAGGAACACTACGCTCAAGGGTTGAGTGAGTAAACAGACACAAAGGCATAAGATATGACTTAAGAGACTGGGAATGGGTAAAACCCAGTCAACTTCGAATTAGATTATTAGAATGTAGGTAAAAGGAAAAGACACTATAATATCTTTAATTTTGAATATAATATCGACCTATCTTGCTCTCCAGTATTGTATTCACTATCA
This sequence comes from Sequoia sempervirens, assembly GCA_007258455.2. NCBI lineage: Eukaryota > Viridiplantae > Streptophyta > Pinopsida > Cupressales > Cupressaceae > Sequoia > Sequoia sempervirens. Next base: position 16,251 of record VDFB02103459.1, on the reverse strand, counting down.
TCTAACTCAAAATAATCAACAATTATTTATAAGTTATGGATGTTGAACTGTTAGCTTCTATTCAAGGAATGGATTAATATTCCTTTCAGTTATTTATCAAAGATTGTGTGAATGGCAATGCAATAGGAATTTATAAGTAGTGTGATAAGTGTTGTTCTTTAAAAATGATGCAGAATCACATATCAAATTCAATACCATGGAATACAATATAAAATATAAAATATCACAATTTCATGGAATACAATATAAAATATCATCAACTACAAATTGGAACAATGGGAACTAATTCATGAAGTGTAGTATAAATACCTAAAAGCTACTAATTTACTTCCATTTCCCAAATGGATTCAAGGTCCTGAAATTGACGTTCAACTTGAGATAAAGTAAAAGATTCATCTTGATTCTAAGTCCGCTCTTCATTTTCTTCGGCCTACGTCTCAAATTCAACATTCATTGTGTCACTATCATTTGTTCCACTACCACTGCCAGTGCCACCAGTACCAACATTTGGAATTGGAGTGTTGCACAACCTAGTCCCTCTTCTTTCACATGTGGACCTCTAGATTGTGAGTTCCCTTTCAAAAGGAAATTTTTTGACATTATACGCAGTTCCTTTCATCTTCAAGCAATTTTCCAAATTCTTGTCTAATTTGTTTCTTAACTTTGATTTCAAAAATTCCAATGAACTGAAAACTCTCTCATCCTCCACCAACCCCAATATCATTGTTTGACATAAATCAACAAGTTTGAAATATTTTGATATCGAACCATGCAATATTTCACTCTGACCTAAGTTTGTCCAAACCTTTGTTATTGATCTCGGTTCAAAGGCCTTCTCCATGCCCATGGAATTATACTAGGCCCTCATAGTTATTGCAAAATTCTTACATTGTTGTCTAAGCTTATCTTCATTTGAAATTCCTTCTATTGTCTACTCATTGTATGCTACACTTTTCAAAAATTGTTCGATCAAGATATTTACTTTATCATGAAAATATTTTGGGTTATCTCGGTTTACTCAAAATTGAGGATACACAATACCCATGGCTTCAAGTATTTCATGTCGAGGGAATCTTTCACAAATCTTTGAGAAAAGAGATTTTGCAATTTCTTTCAAATTATCACTAACATATTTAACAATGTTGTTAAAATCTTCCTCGTTAATAGGTACTCTGCTAGAGCGCCTGGCTATCTTACAATGGTACATTGCTATCTCATAACTGCGTACACAAATACATAAGTGTCCACTTGCATTAAACTATAAATAATTATTAGGATTATTCAAATCAGTAATTTTCTACCACATGAAATAATTTGGGCTTTCTTGTGTGAGATCTAGATATAGATGATCGAGGGCAAAGCATGTATGTTTACATAGTTTGGCATATTCATAAATATATATAGTTTTTTCTTGGGCTTTCTTCACAAGATTGTTCATTTCATCCAGCATGGGGAGAAGACTAGCTAAAGTCAAGAGTCTCTCTATATCGCTTAACCTATGTAAGAGGTCAAGAGCTTTGTCTACTGTGTTGTGATGCTCGTACATTACTCCAATCAAGGATTAATATTCTGAAGGTACTCATTGTGCTGGTCCATGTAGGGAGATCCATCTAGTATTGACATCCTTGAGAAGCTTGAAAATTTTGAAATTTTGTGAAACATTTGGGACTTCAACAAAAGTATGTGTAGAGCTCGCAGACTAGATTTTCAACTTTTGATACTGTAGGAAACTTGCTTACAATTTTGAATGCTAAATTCATTATGTGGGCTATGCAGTGAATGCCAAGCATGTATGGTGCACAAGTAGTTTGTAACTTTGTGCAAACACTGCTCCTTTGACCTTGCATCACTATAGCTCCATCAGCTCAGGTACACACACCAACTTTTTGGCAATTGTCAACTCATCCATACCTACAATTTCATTCAATGATTTCTTGACTATTTCAAATAGATTGTGCAATGTTGAACTATCCTTCATTTTATGAACACAGAGAAGATGAGTTTGGAGGACATGTTGTTTTACAGTATACAAATGCATACAAATCCAAGAATTATTGTCTACTGTAGTAACTTCATCTAAAGATAATGCAATGAAGTTTTACTCTTTTACTTTCTCCTTTAAATTTTTCTTTTCCACTGCAGCAAGACTATTTTCCCATTCCCATCCAGCATTTATTAACCAATGTGAGCCAAGAAACTGAGGAACACCCAAAAAAATAATAAATTACAATATTCTGGGTAGTCTGTCATAGGACACCCTCTAGACAAATTATGAAAAACAACACTCATCTGAATAGTTTTTGACAAATTTTCTCCTTCCATTGCTTTTCCAAACTGAGCCTCAAGTGTACCTTGACATGTAGCAAGCTTCAACATTCTTTTCTTATGCTCTTCATATTCCGCGACATACTTGAGATGAAGACATTCTTCCTTTGATTTCCATCATACGACTGATTGTTCCTTTATGTCTATGATTTTTTTTTCATAAACTTTACTGATATTCTTTTCTATAGTGTCAAGCTTTAGTTGCAACTTCTTGTCTCTTTTACATTTCCAACTACAAATCGTACACATGCATTATGTTGCAGTTTCAATATTGTTTGCTTTCCCCATTGGTACAATGAATGGGTACTTCAACAACCAAGCAAGTTGAAAATTCTTTATCATTTCCCACTTGTGCCCCACTTTTTATTTGCCTTTTCTTTTCTTTCTACTAACATCATCCTGATCCAAGTCAATTATCTCATTCTAGCTAACTAGGGTATCCCTTGAAACATCTTCTATGGTATTGCCATCCTCATTTGATACATTTAACTAGATGGAAATCTCACCTTGAACTTCAAGTGGCGGTGAGGTATTGTGAATGCCTTCTTCATTAATATTTGGTGGAAGAGTTGATGATGTAGCTCCATCTTGATCTAATGGATCAAAAGCATTGCCAATTCCAAAGTAAGATTGTATGGTACCTCTATGTTTTGGGTGTTGATGGCCTCCCAGTCCCTGTATGGTACCTCTGCGTTTTGGGCGTTGATGGCCTCCCAGTCCCTTCACCACCCTGAGGAGTCTTACCCTTGTTGCTCGACATATTGATCTCACTTTGAATAAAAGCTGGAAAAAAATGTCTTCTTGTTTAAGAAGGATAGAGAATATAGATCCCATTCCCTACTCAATATCATCTTTAAGATTGACACAAGAATGTAAAAGAGATAAATAAATCTTATAACACTATGAAGAAATGATCACTCACCTTTAAGTTTATGTTTTTTCTGACTTCCAAATTGAGAACTAAAACAAATGTATAAGAATAAATGATAGTTTCGATTGTATTTATATCAATCCATATTTGGAAAATTATGTGGGATTTTTAAATGGTATATTTAAAATTTGGCGAAATGGGTCTTAATATAATTGGCGAAATGGGTCTTCACAAGCAACTATTTGTAAATTTTAATTGGTGAAATGGGTCCTAATATAATGTTGTTTTAATAGTATTGGCAAATATGTAGGTGTTTTATTACATGTTTCCAAGACTCTAGGGAAAAATATTAATCGGTCCATTTGAAACATTTAGTTTGCTATGGCGAATTTGTTGCTTAAGAATGCCTCATAAAAAAAATCATTGGAGAATGGACTTGCATTGGATCAATAATTCGTAAAATCCGGGCGATTTGGACACCCTATTGGGTGTGATTAATTCGCCAATTTTGACTTGGCTGATTTCTAAATTTTGCCAATTGGCGAAGATTCACCACTAAAGTTTTCCCTATAGGATTTACTAACCACCCCATAGACCTTCACATTAGTGAGATTCAATTCATTGAAAGCCCACTTAAACAACCTGAACAAAGTAATAGAGCCCTCTTTTTCCAACCCCAACACATTAGGTAATTGATCCCTGTTGTAGTTGAAGACATCCCTAACATCCGCCCCTTCCTCCTAGGAATCCCTGCTCAAATTCTCACTTTCAATAACATCCTTCCCTTTCTAGCAAGCAACTGACGTCTTAATCTTGTGAAGGGAGCTTTCAATTTCTTTAGCAACACTCATCCCTTTATCCTTCACCTTCAAACCCTATTCTTGTAAAACCAATTTTTCTTGACCACCAACATCATTTTGAAGCGACTCAGCACCAATACTCATAGACTCCTCATGGTCAGGGCTATCGTTCTGCTTGGCCTTCTTCTAGGTGCTCTCGCTCTTTGAACCCATCTTCCTCTTTGAACCAAACAATGGGAGCTTCCCAATCTTATCCCCAACGTTAATCTTCTTCCCTTTCTTCAAGGAAAAGGAATCACCCTTCACAATTTTTCCTCCCAGGGACTTACCAACAACCACCTCTTTACTACCCGTATCATAATCTGCAGAGATTATAGGCCCTTTCCCTTTCTTACCACTCTTTAAAGGAGCAGGAGGCTCTGAGTGCACTTCCATTGAGGCTTCCGAGCCAGGCTCATAATCTTCATTAGCATCAAACCCGATCTCATACTCCAATTCAAACTTCTTCTACCTACCCTCAGTAACCTTCTTAGGTTGATCACAAACAATGCAGGACTTAACATATTCAAAAATAAGGAGGATAAGGCCCACATGAAGAACAAGGTTTTTAGGATTACACCTATGATCTCTAATACCGCTTCCCATGGAAGCCAACAAATAAAAAGGAAAGGAGACCTTTTTCTTATGCCTAAAATGGTTGAGAAGAAAAAAATGATAACCAAATAAAACAAAGAATCACTCATCAAATGTTATGTACCTCATGATTTCTTTGATGTCTCCCCAAATTTCCCTAATTGAGCTATGATTGTAACCCCCACATTTAGCCTTCTCCAATCTTTTCCTTTCATCTTCCTTGAAGAAATTTTCCAATGTAGCATTTGACTCCTTGTCTTTGCAAACTTTCCTACCCTTGGTGTAAAGGCCCATAATTCCAGCAATTAGGTCTTCAATTATATCAAATTAGTCCCACCAAGCTTTAAAACCCTATTTTTCTAGCCCTGAAAAAAATTCTCGGTCACCTTAGGATCATTCCCATGGAGTCTCTCAATATATGGCATAACCCAACCCAACTGTATTCATTCCCAAACTTTCGCATTGGTCTTTGAAGTATCACAAGAGAAAGGTTTGGCTTTGTTCTGGTCACCACCCATGATCACAGTCACCACAAACCCTAGAAGCTTGAGAAACTTACAGAGAATGAGAAGAATCCTCGAGAATAAAGGCTTAGAGCAACCCATAGTCTGTGTGGAAGAGGTAAGGTGGCAGGAGTTAATAATTAATCTTGAAGGCCACCCCTTATAGAAGATAGTCAAATCAACAAAATACAAGGCCAAATCTGAGTCAAAATCACACCAAGAAGTAACCTGCTCATGTGAAAAAGGTGATGATGAACAAACCCCCTCCTTAGCAATTTTGTAAATCATTACTTAGACATACAAGGGCTTTGATGGGAAGGGGATTGTCCCCTTCCCATATCCTATGTTCACTAACCCCAATGTTAGCAAAAAAATTAGCTAGACCATTTCCCTCTCTAAAGATATGGAAAATGTAACATTCATCAAAGGAGTTCAATATTTCCACCGCATCTAAAATGAGAGATTCAACCATCCACGAAGGGGGTGTGGACTTCTTCAGGTTATTAATAACATTTAGAGAATCCCCCTCTAACCAAACCTTCATGGATCCTTTAGACTGAGCAACCTTCAACCCATGATAAGCAGCTGAAACTTCCGCAAAGTGGTTTGTCTGGGTTCCCAAAGGGAGCGCGCCACAGAAACAAATCTACCATTATAATCTCTCAACACTCCCCCACAACCAAAAGGACCTAGATTACCTTTAACAGCTCCATCAAAATTAACTTTCACACAACCAACAGGAGGAGCCTTCCAAACAACATCGTTTCGTGAAGCTTTACCTTTCTTCAAAGGAAGAGAGATGTCACAAGGAAAGTTCCAATTATGCACAACAACAACATCACCAGGCATCATTTCCATCTTAGGGCCATTCTGAAAGGAAACCTAAGACAAAAAATTCTCTTTGATAGCTACACAAATCTTAAAAGCTAATCGGATAGAGGGAAGGGAAGAGTCCTTGAAAATTCTATTATTTCATTCTAGCCAAATACCCCAAGCAATGTGAGGAACATAAAGGGACCAAAGAAAGAGAAAAGCAGGATTTGAAGAAGGGCCCACCCATTGAGACCACAAGTCCCCAATCAAGGAAGAAAAAACCCAACAAAGATTCCAAAGAGAAAGCACATGAGCCCAAACATCCCTCACATACCTGCATCCAATCAAAAGATGAAATGAGTCCTCTACAGCTTCTTCACAAAGAAAACATCTATTAGGTAGCATAAAACCTCTTTTCATAAGATTATCAATGGTCAGGACCTTGTTTTCGTAGAGTAACCAAAAAAATAAGTTCACCTTTGGAATTATCTTGGGAAACCGAAGAGAAGCCCAAAAGGGAACAAGGCCAATAAAAGAGACTTGAAGGGAAAAGGCCGAAGAAACAAAAAAAATTCCATTAGAATAGAACTTCCAAACAAGCTTGTCAACCGAGGCAAAAGAGGGAATATGAATAGAAGAAATAAATTTATAGAGGACTTCCAAACCAGGGTCCACCTCATACATCCTTTTCCATGAAGCACCATACATATAATCAACAACAAATCTGTCAAACCTACAAATACAAAGATCCATAAAAGGAAGAGCCCAAGGCTCATATTTGAGCGGCCCACTCCCAAACCAATAGTCATCCTAGAAAATAATTCTTTTGCCATTTCCCAATTGCCACTACAATCCTTTAGACATAATTTTTCTAGCCTTAACCATAAAGTTCCAAAGGGGAAAACCAGAAGGGGTAGAGAAACCACTAGAAAGAAGGTCCCTTATACAGTCCACTCCTTTGAGATATTTACTAGTAACAATACAAGCGCATTTACTATTACCAGAGATGAGGTTCCATAGTTGCTTAGCAAGTAAAGCCATGTTGAATTCTCTAATTTTATGAATGTCAAGCCCTCCCACCTTTTTAGGCCTACAAACATCATCCCAAGAAACCAAGTGTATTATCTTCTTCTCTTCAACCCCAAACCAAAGGAAATTCTTCTGAATACATTCAATCTTATCCAAAAACCTCCATGTCATATGAAAAAGACTAAGAGCATAGACCAGAAGGTTATGAAAGGTGGATTTAATCAATTGAACTTTACTAGCTTGACTCAACAACACCCATTTCCATCTAGCCAATTTAGAGTTAAACTTATTAACCAAACCACACTAGAAAGAATCAGGAACATCATTAGACCACAATGGGAGGCTCGGATAATATGACAACAATTCCCCAATATGACATTGCAAAATTCATGCAATTCTCTACTGCCTATACTCAAGAGTATTCAGAAAGAAAATAACACTTTTTGGTAGACTCATCTTCTACCCAGAAGCTACTTCAAATTTCTACAGAATAAGTCTAATAGCTTTAGCTTCCTTAATGGAAGATTCCCCAAGCATAATATTATCATCCACAAACTACTGGTGGGAGCAAATATGATTCTGAGATGAAGGAGACAATCCCGATAGCTGGCCAATATTGATGAACCTTTGAATAAGGCAGCCCAAAAATTCAACCATAATAATAAAGAGATAACAAGAGATGGCATCTCCTTGTCTCAAACCCCTCAAGCAACCAAAAAGAGGAGAAGGGGAACCATTAACAAGAACATAAAACTTTGGAGTAGAGATGAACTGAAACACCAATAACACCAATTTCTCCCTGAAACCAAAAGCTTACAAAATCTTACAAAGAAAACCCCAGTCAACTCTATCATAGGCTTTAAGTAGATCCAACTTCAAAAGAAAACCTACTTGTTTGTTAACAAATAAACAATGGATATTCTCGTGAATAGTAAGAATTGAGTCAAGAATTTTCCTACAAACAACAAATTCATTTTGTTGGATCAAGATAATTTGAGGAAGAACCTTTTGTAATCTCACCGCCAGCACTTTAGAAAAAATCTTATAGATGGAGTTACACAAACTTATAGGGCGAAACTCATCAAAAGAGGAAGCCCCAAGTTTCTTCAGAACAAGAACAATAAAGGAGGAATTTAATTCCTTTAAAAGATTACAGCTGCCAAAAAAATCCTTAGTAGCATCCACAACATCCTTCATAATAATATCCCAAAAAGACTGGAAAAAGAACATCGAGAAACCATCAGAACCAAGCACCTTATTACCTTCAAAAGAGAAGACCACACTTTTAATCTCATCCTCCAAGGGGATTCAAACCAAGTGTCGATTACGATCATCATAAATGATATGGGGGATATCTTGAAGGAGATCATCTTGACACCTAGGGTCCAACTCACTATCCACAGATAACAAGTCAGAGAAAAATGAAGAGGCAGCCTGCTGGAGATCCACCTCCATATCCAGCACCTAATTATTGAACCTTATATAATTAATACAGTTGGAGGCCCAATGTTCCAGTGTAGAAAGGTGAAAGAACCTCGTATTCCTGTCCCCACTCTTTAACCACATGATTCTAGACCTTTGTTTTCAAAATTCCTCCTCCTTAGCCACAATATTATGCAACCTAGACAAAAGAACATTTTCCTTCTGAACAAGATCATGATCATAACCAGACACCTGAATAGATTGTTGAATAGTGAAAAGCTCCCTATTAAAATCCTCCTTCTCAACAAAAAATTTCCCAAAAGAAGATCTATTCCATCTCCTAACATTATTTTTTTCATATTAGCCAATTTCTTAGCAACCCTGTACATGGCTGAACCATCCACCTGAATATTCCACGAGGCTTGAATCAATTCATTCAGGTCAGGATGACATGTCCACATCTTTTCAAACCTAAAGGGAAAGTTTTTCCTCCTCCCCAGCAAGTCCACCCAAAGGGAAAGAGGAAAGTGATAAGACCCTAACCTAGTTAGGGTTGAAAGACAGCAAGAATAGGAAATAAGCTAATTAGGGGAGATAAGGGCTCGATCAAGTTTAACCTGGATCAGAGCTTTACCCATTCGCCAATTAGACCAAGTGAAGGAGGCCCCTTTGAGATCCAAATCAAGAAGAGCATTATCGTTAATGAGATTCATAAGATCAAACATGCTCTCATCCACAATATGAGACCCATCTAGTTTGTTAGCATCATGCAAGGGCTATTAAAATCCCCCATAACCAACCAATTAGAAATAGGACGCATATTTAAAGGAACTAAGATTTTCTCAAAATTTCTTCCTAAAACTCTTACTATTAGGAGCATAAATATTAGAAAGAGTCCAAGAGAACTAATCGAAAACATTGATGAAAGAAGTAGCAACATGATTATAATCCTCAAACACTGCCAAACCCTAAATCATCTTTGGATTCCAAAAAGTAATTATACCACCAGACGCCCCATCTACCTCAGAACAATGCATACCACAGTCTTTGAAGTGCTTGTGTTTAAGTCTGGACAACTTTTCCAACCACATTTTAGTTTCTTGAATCAAAATAATATCAGGCTTATGATCCCTTACCAGATTTGAAAGGAGATCATGCTTGTGGGGGTGATTTAACCCTCTCATGTTCTAGGATACAATCTTCATGAGAACTTATGGAGGGTGCTCTTAGAGCACATCTCCAGTAAATTCCTCTAAGTCCCATTAGCAATATCCATTTGAATCTCCTTATCCCTAGTAACATGCGAAGGAGGATGACCCTTGCCTCTCGGCTCAGACCTACAGTCTGACCTTTATCTATTTCTGGTTAATACTCCTAGAGGAGGAGATTGTTTCTTTCTATTTCTTCCTTTCACCGTAATATAGGGGGTTCAACCATTTTTGGATCAACCATTTCTTCAGTTTTCTTCTAGCCAGGCTTACAACTTGAACAATCCTCTAAACCGTCATGCTTAGTGCTACCATCATGTGGAAACTTCAAAACCCCACTATCTGGAGACACTAGAGGTAAAGACCCCAAACCATCAACCTCAAGTTCCAAATCTTCAACCTCCTTTTTTGGAGAGGGACCCAAAGACATATTAACTCCATTAATCACCCCACTCTCAGGACTAGGTGGACTCACAACATTATCACCAATTAGTTCATGAGCCACGCCAATCTTCTCATTTTCATCTAAGCCCTTGGAGACAACGTTATTCTCGTTTGTAACCACAAGCACCCCATTCACAGGATCAGCCCCTGACTGCTCCAAAGGACCCGTAGAGGCACCCTCAGCCCCAAGACCCTTTTCTTTTTCTCTCCACTACTTGACCACCTACTTTTGCACCTTTAGAGGACATTTTTTCACCCAGTGGCTCACTTTTTTTCAATGGAAACAAGAAAAAGGAATAAATTCAAATTCCACCACTTGCTCTGAGACCCCAAACTTAAAATTAATCTTCACAACTAAAGGAAGATCCATTGATTGTTCAACATTAATACAAAACCTAGCATAAACAAGGTTCTTTCTAGAAGTAGTCATTTGATTAATAGATAGCAAGTAACCAAAGGTACTCACAATCCTTTTAAAGACTTCTTCATCCTAGAATTCTAGAGGGAGACTTGGAAGTCTCACCCAAATAGGGGCTACCAAGAAGGAACAAGAATTAGGATTAAACCTTGGTTCCCACCTTTTGAGCATCAAGGAGGACTTCCCAATAAACTAGGGGCAACCCGTCAAGGACAAAAGTAGATCATCTTCACAGTTGAAGGAAAAGGAAAAGAATCCTTTAGCCATTGTAGCCACATCCACCTGACCCTTGGGACGCCACCAATTCAAAGAAAACTTATGAACCAGTTCAATATGAGGATGAGGCCCCACAAATTTTCCCAGAAGAGTCATTTCAATATTTGAGACACTTTTCTCAACAATACAATTAGGGACAGATATTGAAAATTCTCTTGTCTTTGCATTAGAAACAAATGCAATAGGAGGCAAAGAGATTTTACCTTCGGGCTTCACTCCAAAAAGGTTTTACCATTTGAGGGTTGACTCCGAAAAGATACCACCCCTCTTCTTATTAGCACCAGGAACTAAGCTACAAGATATAAAGCCCGCACCCAAAACATCAGTAGACTGACCAAGGCCAAACTTTACAACACCAAGATCCCCCCATTCAGACAAGGAAATCAAAGAATACGAAGGACAAGAAACCCTAGGGGCTCCTTTCCCACCAGAAAAATAATTTTCCAAAAGAGGGGACCCACACCGCTTACCATCAGCCAAGGACCCACCTGACATCACCTTACCATTAGCAAGTTGTCCACCATTAATGCATGTTGCAGCTCCAAGGTTTCCTACCTTCTCCAAATTTGAAATCACTCGACCACCATCGCCACCACCTGAAGAGAGCTCCATAGTTTGGGGAATATACATGTGTGTTAAATGTACTTAAATAAACAAATTACTCTTCTTGATGATAAGAAAATTTGATTACATTGAGTACAATGACACAAGATCTAGGAAATTAAACTAAAACTACAAAACGAATCAAGGGAAGAGATAAAGAAATCTTGTTTGGATTATTGGTGTTCAATGAAGGTAGGTGGTTAGAAGAAGCTATAAAAGGTTTGAAGAATGACCATGGTCAAGAATTGTTTTTGGAATCTAAAAAAATGCATCAAGTGATCCTAACTTGAAAGTAATGCTTATGACTTCAGAGTTCATGCTTGTGTCTAAGCTCAAGAAATGTTCTACAAGTTGTCTAGCATTGCACATCATGGTTCTAAGCTTGAAGGTTGTGCTCTCAACACCTAGAGTGTGCTCCCAACCTCTAACAAATGACAGTGATCGTGCATTTCATATGGTTCTAAAGCTCACTAAGGTTTCTTGCCTAAAATTTGTAATTCCCACAATGCGTCCAAAATTTATAATTGAAAAAACTTGTAAAGAGAATATGTTGATAGAAGTTCTAGAGTGCAAAAAATGGTGATGTCATTTAGAGATTACCTTAATCAATCCCCTAAGAAGGCATGTTTCAACCTTGAAATAGACAGTAGAATGGAAATGTGTGAATCCTCACAGTGTTGATTGTGATTCACTACAATAAATCCCTGTGATTTGTTCCATTTTTTGCTTCCACCCACTGTTTTAATGTATTTTTTGCCAATTTTTTGAAAATGTCGATGCTATTTATCGAGATGGCGCTATTTTTGGCGTTTATTTGTGTCGATCAGGAAAAGTTGGCACTAATTAAGGTGTTAATTTGTGTCAAAATTAGCATCGCCTTTAACGTTGATATTAGCTCTGAGTGTGGCACTGTTGTTAGTGTCACCTTTGACTCTGAGTTTAGCTTTGAGTTTAGCACCACTTTTAGCTCCCACTTTTTAGCTTACACAATAGTCATCACTTGCAAAGACAGAGACAACATGTTTCCACATAACAAATTAAATTGAATGCATGAAAGGTACAATGATGAAGTCCATAATAGTGAATGTTGCTTAAGAGGGATTGAAGGACAACATTTTGTATCAAGGAGAACAAGGTAACCTCAAACTCTGTTGTACCTAAGCTTCTGGTGTTTCTAGATGGAACCTATAGCGGAAAAGTGTAGTCTCCATTTGAAGGAACCATCTTCGAAGCTCTTCCCTGAAATGAGGGTTGAAAACATTAGAAGAAAAGAAATACCATAATTCTAAAGTAGCTGTAAAAACTATCTTGGAATCCTTGATGATCAATTTTGTTAGAATCATGGCTATGTTGATAGTGGAATGTTCTTATTAATAAGGATAAATCTTTATCAATAAGGAGATTACCCCTTACCAACATACTCCACTATCCTTGCAAAGATTGATCTTTAATGTTTCATGGATGGTTTACTTGTGATTATCCTTCTCAAATGAAACAATAGGGCAGCAGGCTAGGCTCGGCCCTTGTGGGAGCCACATTTCACCCCACATGTTGTAACCAGATAAACAAAACAACCTAATTTTATCTATACCTGCACAATGAGAAAACATGTTAGATAAAATTGAGCATATGATAGATATGTTTGATAACTTTCTTGTTTTCTTGGACATCTATGGTATGCAAGTTATTTGAATGCACATGATGATCAAATCATATGTTTATAGATGTATGCACATATTTTGACTGGTGATCCTTCATTGCTCTAACAACACTCTTCTCACTCAAATGCAGGGAACCTAGGAGCAGAAAGGAAGACATCAACTTGGAGGATTAGATAAGCGGGAAGACTGAAGATGATGCAAAACAAAGCAACCGGGATTCGTCATTGAGGCAATGACAGGTCCCCTTTCTCTTTATGTGCATTTTTCTCTTTTGTATCTATAAATGTATAGTTTTTTTATTATATGCATTCAAATAGTCAATTCCACAACTTGTGTGGAACAACATACATTTACATTATCAATAAAGACTACATTTTTGAAAGGATTGTGCAATCTTTCCTATATTATATGCATCTGCATAAGTGAAATCTAGTAATATAATCTTTTTTATTTTGTTTATGCACATGAATGTAATGTAGCAGAAATAAAAATTTACCTTACTCTTCATTTGAAAATCACAAAAGCTCTACCTAATTGAGCTATTAACTTTTGTATCTTCATGAACATATGTTGATACATTACATACCTATTTTTTTTGTGTCTTCACGAACATATGTTGATACATATGAATGGAAGAAGCATCCAAGTAATCCTAATTTTTTATGCCAACAATTCATACCAGAGATTGAACAATTTAAGGATATTGCAATAGGTAATTTGTATCGACACAAATAATATTACTGAAGCATTTCAAAGTTTAGACCATAAGAATCATCCTTTTTTAAACATGGATTGTGTTGTAGCCAAAATTATATCCTAATTATTTTTGCATACTTCCATTTTAACTCATCTCTTACATCCACCATATGCATAGAATTCTTGTCATAATAACTTAAATTTAATAAAATCCCTCACGTGAGCTTCCAAATAAAACCCTTGATCACAGCATCAAAGTGTATTCCTCCTTTGAAATACTCCTATGATTGCTCATAGCATATGCCAAGACAACACCATGTCGATGAGAGTCCCTCCAAAGTCTCTCTGACATTAGCACAAAGCAAAAATTAGAAATGTAGATGAGACACCCCTATGTTGAAGAGATTTATTTATATGTCTCATCGACAATGTAAAATAGTGAATTTCAACAAGATACAGGCATATCGAGGAGAGAATCACTTATGTTACATGAACAAGGTATACCTATAAGTACTCAGTGAAACACAACTCTTGGATATAGTGAAGTAATTGTCGATGAGACAGTGGCATATTAGCAAGAGACATTAACTTGTCTCATCGACATAGGCAACCAACATCGGAGGAACATAAGATCTAATGTAGATGAGACATTGAGATATTGGTAAGACAAATAAGATTGTCTCATTGACACTGTTCAAGTAATGATCAAAAGCATACACCGCTATACTGTTAGGAAGGTGAGTAACATATGCGGTAGAGTGGTATACACCACAACCCCGCAGCAAGAAGCCTTGAGCAAGGTAGTAGTGCAGTAAATAGCAGAAGGGAAGGGAAAAACACCGCCATACTAGCATATCGAATAAACGAGCATTTTAATTAAAAGTTTCTTTGATAGTTATGAAATGTGTTTAGTCTGATTGATGTGACTAACAAAAATATCGATGAGACTACCGCTATTAATGAAGAACTTGATCATAAAGGTGGCATGAGCGCCATTATGAACCAGGGTTGGATGGACTATCTTGAAATTTGATAAATATGGCCTCAAAGAAGTTGAAATCACTGTGAATTGTAATTGAAGGATTTGGAGAACCAAGTTGGACAGCAGTAGATAGCTGGAAAATTTGTAGCATTTATCCAAGTAAGTGGTCTAGATTCAACTCAAATTATTTTCTTAATAAGTAGACGAAAGCATTGCATGAGTAGGGTTAAGATGGAAAAAACCCCAAGAAAACAGAAATCAAAAAGACAGAAAACTAAAGCTAGGCAATTGAATCAAGACTTAATCGATCAGTGTCCTGGGTCTGGGCCAAAATCCAGAAGAATAGCACAGCTTAACCCATCGTGTGTGACATTAGTAGATAAACTGAAAATTTTGGGAGATGTATTGACTTCGTGTAGGCGTTACGACCTCTTTATTTATCATTATAGGAAGAAATTATGGCATAGCCCAATGTCAAATCCGTGGAATTTGAATTTGGGTAAACTTGTAGTACCCAACATCTTTGTGAACATAGAGTTAATCAAGGTGTTGACAAAGAATTACAATCTGAAGACGAGAGAAATTCATTTTCCTAATGGGTCAAAGTTCATGGTCAAAAAGCCAGATTATATTTCCATGATTTTTCAGCTAGACACTTCCCTGAAAACAAATTTACGAATTAGAGATTTGTTGGAGGAATACCGCACCATGGACACAAGTTACAAGAGGTGGAAATTGCCTCTACATAGGGTTAAAAGTGTGGGTAACCAAACTATGAGGTTCTCTAGTGAAGATAAGCCCCCATTCTCTGTGGCTTTGTTTGAAGAATACTTTCAATACACTTATTACTCAGCTGGTCAAGTACTGAGAATTGATGTTCCTGAGAACATGAAAATAGCTCCCATGGTTTTAGCCATAGACTTCTAGAGCCATAATGCTCAAACCTATGTTTATGCAGAGTATTTATCGGAGGCCATCAATAATGCCCTCAATATCATCAAGAATGACAGTGAAGCCATTAATTTCAAGCACTATTCTCTTTTCATGCACATGATATTATACGAAGGGAAAGTGATGGGGATATGGGGTGAGGAATTAAGAATAAAAGACTTAGATAATGATGGAAATTCAAGGCTTGTACACATGTGGACATTTGTGTGGGATAGTAGGTGTGGGAGGTCCGACTACTTATATTTTGAAGAATATTTTGTCAAACCACTATACAAGATGCTAGGCCACAAATGTGACTTTAACCTCTCCCTAGAGATCTTAAGGTTTCTCCAACCAAAAGATATGGGTCATGAAGTAGGGATAAATCACAATTGGGGGGACTGGTACATGTTTGGGGATTGTACTGTTACTAGGGTTTATGGATTTGAAGTTGCACCTTATTTGCTACCTAAGATTGTGCCAGACAGAGTTGCTTATTTAGATATCATAAGGCAATTGTCATTTTCAGCTTTCATGCATTTAAAGATCTATGGGAGGCAGATTTTCGTGCCTTCCACTTTATGCTTTGGTGATTTCACTATTATCTCTGATTCAAGCTATGACTTGGTTAGTGGTA
>VDFB02103458.1:21341-33342 GCA_007258455.2 Sequoia sempervirens | reverse complement strand
TTTGGTTTGCCAACTGTTTGACAAAATACCAAGGGCAGCAAGTGATGAGTTTTTGAGTCAGATTAGGTTAGGCTCATTAGAATCACTCAAAAATTCTTATTTTGCAAACTTA
This sequence comes from Sequoia sempervirens, assembly GCA_007258455.2. Classification (NCBI taxonomy): domain Eukaryota; kingdom Viridiplantae; phylum Streptophyta; class Pinopsida; order Cupressales; family Cupressaceae; genus Sequoia; species Sequoia sempervirens. The sequence goes on along the minus strand of VDFB02103458.1, from coordinate 33,230 downwards.
GTTTATATTTTCTTAATTGACAAATGAAATATGTCATATTAAGTGTTTTGGAAAATTTATCATTCAAATTAGCAAGGGACATTACAGTTTGGAATTTTAAAGTGAGTTTGACCTTCCTTGGAGGCTGTACCACTTGCTAGAGGTGCTTTGATTGTCATGCTAGTGATTTACTACCTTGTTTGTGGGGTCTTGGTGCCTAGTTTTGGACGCCCAGCTAAGAGGGAGCATATGCAAGTGATTTGAAGAGTTTCTGATGAGTATTTGAAGGGTGCTGATTGAGGTTTTCAGTTCGCTGTCCTTTCATATCAGACTGCTGCTACAGTTATATCAGACCTGATATAACCATATACTTTCATGATTTATTTTGCCTAATCACTCTCATGTTGCAGGGATAGCTCATTGTTTCATTGGGCAATCATTTCATATGTATTTCTCATGTTTTCATGCACCGGACATCAGATTGTAACGCTGTTTTGGTAGTACCAAACAGCTCTTTGCTTTCATGTTACTTGGATATTTATCCCACTGCATAAGCGGTTGCTCCCATTGAAAAGTGGTCAATCTTTTTGCTCATTGTCCTTCAATCCCGTTGAATAAGTGGTCGAGTTTTCCTCTATTTCATTTCTGTAGCCTGTTGAAAAGTAGAAGTGGCTGGCTTTGCCACCAAGTACTTTACTTTCTTGTTGCCCACTGAAAAGTGGAAGTGGTCGGCTTGCCGTCAAGTACTCTTCTAGTTACTTTTATGCACTTGTACTTCACTAATCACCCCCATTGAAGAAGTGGTAGTTTAGAGAAACTCAATATTGTAAGCCAACCATTGTATGCTCTCACCTTGCGGCTTTCCCACACTGGGATTTGAGTGATCAGAAAGTGGAAGGTTTTCTTTCAGTTAGCTTTATTACTTTTAGTATTTGCATAGATTGCCTTACACCGTATGCTCTCACCTTGCCCACTTTGGGATCTGGGTGATCAGAAAGTGAAGGGTTACTTTCTAGTATATCTATCATTGCATTTTGGGTTAACACTAATGGGTGCGAGTTGTGATGTTTGTGGAAAAAATAAGGGTGGGATTTTATAGTGGTATTAGAGATGGTCTTCCTGCTAGCCTCTGATCTTGACACTTGCATGCATTTGTAAGCATCTATGAGTGAAAGAGAAAGAAGGTATTATGACAAAGAACAGAAGAAGGGTTAAAGGTAGCCTCCGTCAATTCCAAAAGGAGAGACAATTTTAGGGATCCTTGGAATCCATTTAGATTCTTCTATTGGCAGTGATAGTCCGTTGAGGTTATGACAGACAAAGGGAAGGCACCAGGCCAACCCAAAAATATAGATGATAGAGTAGAGAGGAAGTTTGACACTATCTTGGACATAATGTCGTAGCTGCTTTGTAATGTCCCTAATGGGAATGATACTAGATTCACCCTACTTGTGATGTCCCTAATGGGAATTATGCTAAGTTCACACTCAATTACCAACTCCCTAATCAAGGGCTAGGGAATTACCTTAACTTGATTTAGTCCTTGCATAAAAGTTAGAGATCAATCACAAGATTAGTTTACACATAGAATGTTAGTACTCCATATTGAACACTAGAATTAAGCATGAGTAAATCTACACTAGGCATCCCACCCAACATTCCTCTTAAGATTACAATGGTGGATCCCACGTTTGAACTAGACCCAGAGGTAGCACCCTTGATCCCAAGGCAGAACCCCTCTGGCCCTCGTGGGCTCATCATGTTCTACCCCCAGGTTGCATATCTAGTGGAGGCCAACCTAGACCCAAAGGCAGTACCCCTTTGGCCCTCGTGGGCTCATCATGTCCCACCCCCGGGTGGCATATCTAGGAGGCTCCATTACATGAACTCCCCCTTTGCAACCCTTTTTCCCTACCATGATGGAACATGTATATAATTCATAAACAGATTAATAGTGTATATATGCATATAAATTTCTGAATATATCATAATCAGGAATAAACAATAAATAATAAATATTAGACAATAATAAAAAACAATGAACAATAAATAAGAACGCACCTATGATTCTACTTTATAAGTTCTGAACATAATATAGTTGAATTCAAACATGTTACAATTAGAAATAAGGAGGAATATATCTGTTGCTTATTCTAGAATTTCTGAGTATGTTATGCTTGTAACAAACAACAGTAACTATCGCTATTCTACAAATTCTGATACACATTATAACTACAAATAAACAGAAATAACATGCTTATCTTTAACCTACTTGTTGTACCCAAACCAAATTTTTTGCTTCATTAAGGCATTTTGCATTTTAAAGTCTAAACCTTGCTAAAATGATGTAAAATACAATTTTGGGCAATATCAAGCATGGAGTTTTTGTCAATATTTTGTCAGTCAAAGTCAGTTTTATTGATCAGAACCTGAAGCAGAGACTCAGAATGGAGTTTTTCACGATGGAGGAACATCTCACAACGGCGTTTCATATTGCAAACAGTCATTTCAATGATCGAGACAGAGTTTTCAGTGATCAAATCATGGAGATTTTTCAGAGGAAAAGCCTCAAAGTGCAAGTATAGCTCAGGGGCGCCCAGTTTTTTGGAGGTCAAGATCTTGTCCGGTGCCTACATCCAAATACCAATCTCTTCGTGACCAGGCCCGCTATCCATTTATTATCCAAATGAGGCATTCGAAAGACTCCACACCCAGCTTATTCACGACATATAAATCCCTAAATTTTAGGAGATGGAAATTTTGTTCTTTTCAAAGTAAAGCGCCACTTAGCTTGCGAGGGCTTCATTTCAAGGGTGTAAAACTCTCACGGGCTTACCACCGAATGCAGTCAATTGGTTGCCAGCTAGTCTGCTTATCCGACGAGATATCAAGCAAAGTCATCCGATTCTCAGAGTTCAGGCGACAGTCGTCCAAAGATCAGCTTAAAATGGAGTTTTCATGTTTTTGAGCTTCTCCGTTTATGCCTAGTGCAAGTACAGGCCAGGGGCGCTGGCTTAAAGGACCCCTCAGATGGCAATATTTGTAGATAAAGTCTTCACGACATCAGTAGTATTCTTGCCTAGCTCTGCGATGCATCATTCAGCTTGTCGATCCGACGTTCCTGGTGGTCGTGGCGGAGATTCTACCAAGCACGTGAATTTTACTTCGCGAACCAACAAATGGTTTTCGCATTTTCACACCGAAATTTAGCCTTTTAGGGCTTGTCGATGAGCTCGCTCGCTGTCAAGTCTTCAATGACTATTGAGCCGTAATCAATTTTATCTTTCCAATCCAGCATAGCCGCATACCTTCAAGATTTTAAGGCCGCCGTAAGGCGAGGTCTTTGGTGTCATATTAATAAGGTAAAGATGTCCCCAAAACGCCCGTGAAAATGGGCCAAGTCTGGGAGCTGTAAACATAAATAAAATACGCACTGGAGTTTTTGAGGTCTTAGAAGCAGTTTTCTTGCCTTGACGCCTCCAGTGATTTCTCTTAAGAGCCCTCCTGGCTGTCCGTTAAAACAGATAATGCCTGAATCGGGTCATCCCAGCTCCAGATATCAACTGTCAAAATAGGGTGTTTTTGATGACGGATTGGCCAAAATGACAAAGTGCAACCTTGAGCCAGGGCTTTTCTTTGAGGCCCTTACGCATCTACCATGCACGACCTACCGCGCAAAGGAGCTTCGCTTCTCAGATTTCAGGTTCACCTCGTTTCACGGCCGGCAAACCGCTTAGAAGTGTCGATGGCGCTTTAGGAAAATGGCCAAGTCTGGAACCCGTAAAAGCAATTTAATCAAGGGCGCCTAATTTTTCAAGGGTTAAACGATGGATTTTGCAGTAGTGTCTCCTAGCAGACATTTCTTCCTTGTTCAGTAGGCTTTCCGATGGATTCTCCAGATCAGTCTCAGCATCACCCGGTCATCCGGAAATCAGTGACGAAGTTGGCCATTCGTAACAGTGCTGTCAGCTATAAAATAGGGAGTTAGTAAAAAGTGAAATATCTTGAGCAAATGGACGCCTATGAGCTCAAAAGATGACTTTTCGGAATCGGTGAAGTCCAACGGTGAAGCCTAAAGCTTCATTCAATTGTCAACTGGAGTTTCAAATATTTTGCATATTTTAGCATTGAGTGGCGATTTCTATTTTTGGCGCCTTTGCTATTTGCATGATAAATATTTTATTATTTATTTTAATCCAAACTTCCAGTCAGTGGCAGTTCAACTGAAATGGGCCAATCAGAGATCTTCTATTCTTGTCAGGGTTTTGAAGTATTGCAGTTGCTCAATTGGTGCGAATTTCATCTTCTTTAAGCATGGCGCCATCATTTGTAATTCACAGAGCTTTCAATAGAAATTCGTATTTCTCAAGAGAAAATCCAATCTTAAGAGAAGTTCGTATTTTTCAAAGAGAGATTCATATCTTCAAAGGGAAATCGAATTTTATATATTTTCAAAGCAAATTTAAAGCAAAATTCGTTTTTCTTCAAGGCAAAGGCGTATTTTCAAGCAAAATACGTTTTTCTTCATTCAAAAGGCGTATTTTCAAGGGAGATTCATATTTCTCAAACAAAGGCAGATTTCTCATCTATTTCCAAAGGCAAATTCTTCATCAACAATCATTGGCGAAGACATCAAAACATTTTATTTGCAGGTACAAGTCAGAATTATCAGCAGACTTCAGACAAGATGGCGATTTTAGCAGAAGCAGAGCACTAAAAACTTCTTTCTTCTGTCTTAAATTCTTCTATTTCTCGTCTTAAATTCTTTCGCATGTTTGAAGAATTGGCGGCTTTTGGCAAAACAAATCATCTGGGTTGATTCAGAATAGCTTCCTCGAGAAAACCCATGTGCCAGAATTTTTCAGGAAAATTTACTCCAGAGCATCAGTTCTCGAGTTTCTAATTTTCAACCTAAAATTCCTTGCATGGTCGAAAGTAGAAGTCAAATTTTCGCAAATATGACATTCTGGGTTGTCTTAGAATCTTCTTCTGGAAAAACCCATATCTCATTTTTCTGAAAATTGACTTTCGATAGGCTATTTTTAGCCTCGCAGGCTATTTTTAGTTTTCCGAAAAGTTGTCGAATATAGCCGTGTTCACAGTCAACAAGCGAGTTTTTCAGAGTACAGTACACACAGACTGAATTCAAGACCAAGTCGGTCTTAATTCATGATTTCGTTAGAAAAGCTGAGACCTATTTGTATTAAGCTGCAGATGAGATAATGGCCATCACTTCAGTCACGGAGCCGCCAAAGCTATAAGTTAGTGAAATGCTAGTTTGAGTGTGCGAAGATTGCCAAGATTGCTCAAATTGCTGACATTCAGATGTTGATGCAGTTGGCAGCCTCGTTGAGGGATTGCTTGTTCGAGATCACGACCAGTAGACTTCAGTTTCCACCTGTCAGGATAGACATTACACACACGAGTTCAACTTGGTGTTACCCTTTCAAGTTAACTCGATGTTGTCATCACATGCATATCTATTCTGAGATCAGCTTTACACACTTGGAGTTTTATTTTAGGGTTTTACTTTAACTGATGGTAGTCTTCCAGTTAACTTGCTTTCAATAAGGACGTGCATGCTTGCACAATGTCCATTTTTAGATTAGATGTTTCAGCTTAAACTGAGGGTAGTTTCCCAGTTGACTGTGATAGTTTACTTAATTAGGGTTTGGCGATAGCTTGCATGCATTGAATCAGATGACACAAGGTGATTTTAGGGTTCCCTACACCTTGATGTATATAAATAAGAGCTTATGCTCATTTGTAAATAACTTTTGCTTGAGAGAGAAATATATGTTACCACCTTGCCCTCAATATTGCTCTTTTGGTATTTGTTCATGTGTCTTCGCTATTACGATTAATTGTTATGCCACATAGGGTTTCAAGAGATTGTAATGGTGAATTCTTTCTGTTTTGTGCATATTTACCATTGAGATTAATTGTTATGCCACATAGGGTTTCAAGAGATTGAGATGATAAATCTGTTTTATGTATATTTACCATTGTGATCAATCGTTATGCCACACAGGGTTTCGAGAAATTACGGTGATAAATCTGTTTTGTGAATATTTACCATTGTGATCAATCGTTATGCCACACAGGGTTTCGAGAAATTACGGTGATAAATCTGTTTTGTGAATATTTACCATTGTGATCAATCGTTATGCCACACAGGGTTTCGAGAAATTACGGTGATAAATCTGTTCTGTGAATCTTTATCATTACAATTGAAGGTTATGCCACATAGGGTTTCGTCAGATTGTGGTGATAAAGGCTGTTTGTGGAGACTTTACTTTGTCAATCGAGTGTTATGCCACATAGGGTTCCATAAAATTGTCTTGGTAAAGTCTTAAATCTGTTTGTGCCCAATAAGCTTGTTTAGATTGAGATGATAGATGCGCCACCTTGCCTTCAAGTAGAGAATCTAAACTCGTTTATCGTCCGATAGTCAAACCCTGCTCCATTTCCTCATGCTCTGTTTTCTTGAGGAAACTGGATAGGTTTAAAGTAGTTAGCTTTGTTGTAGTTAACGATCTGCGAAACCAGAAAATCCTTAGCTGCAACGTTCTTGGTTTTCTTAACCTTGTGCCTTTTCCAGCTGAGAACAAAAAGATAGGACTTAGATTACTTTTCTTTTCATGCATTCCAGCACAACGAGGGAGCTTCCCCTCCTAATTTGAAGAGCACTCATTGCGTAGTGTACATAGCTGTCCGTACAAACCTGCACTCCAGAGGTGTTAGATTTGACGCCAACACTACTTTAGAATCCTTAGCAGATTACAGTTCAAAATGGCTGAGTATATGTCACGAAATATGCAGATTAACTTTACGTCCTATATTTCTGATCCTCCCTTATCGATGGCCTTAGACTTGCATCGTTCTCCTTTTATAGCTTATGCGGGGACGTGTCTTTTCCTTAAGCATTGCTTCTTTGCTTGGAATCGTCACCACATGGGTCGTCCTCTTCCCTTTGACCATTCCTTGATAATATTTGATTGTTTGGGTTTAAGCACTTATGTTAGGAATTACTAAATATTTAATAGTCTTTCTTTTGTTTGATTGTTTTTATGTATTATATTTTATATTTTATTTCATCTCTTTATCTATTGCATATATTATATACTTTTTCCCTTTTATGATTTATGAAGTCATACCTATTAATTTAGGGTATAGGTTATTATGTTTATATGAATTTCATGTATTAGTAGATAATATTATTATTACATCATTGTATATGTTATAGATAATCATGTTTAAGATAATAGTGGTTAAGTTATTAATAATATAATTATAATATTATCTACCATGATTATAATTATATTAAATTGCAAAGATGAGTCAAGGCATTCCTCGAGTTAACCAAGTGCCACAAGGTGAAACTAGCTCCATCAACCAGACAAACAATGGTGGACACACTACTACAACATCTTCAGGGTATGCTCCTAGAGCATTCCATCCCACATTCACACGAAGGGAGGAGCCACAGGGTGCTCAAGAAGAATAACTTCCTTTGGTAGATGAAATTAGGATAACCTACATGGAGTATGCTTCTTTACCAACTGAGATTTGAGAGTTGTTGACCTTAGATCAGTATCTCCACCAATGGAAGAAAAGGGGTGGAAGAGTAGAGAGCAGAGGGCCACCTATGCACAGAGATTTCCAGAATGCTCTAGGAAAGGTAACATTGGCACACTATGATGGAAGTGATAAGTGCACAGCCAGAGCTTGGGTGCAAAAGCTGGATAATTACTTGTCACTAAAACCCATGCCAGAAGATGAGGCAATCAAATTTGCCACTTTACACCTTGATGGAGCAGCTCATGAATGGTGGTATCATGGTCTTATCACACATGGCCATAATTTGATTACTACATATGATGAGTTCACCAACAAACTCATCGAAAGATTTGACGAAAAGGATCCTGAAGTGATGTTTAGAAAGCTGGCCCAGTTGAGACAACAGAGCTCTCTTGATGCACATATTTCTGATTTCTAGAGGCTTTACATGATGGCGCCCAACATCTTTGAAAGGAGACTTGTAGTCCTTTTCTTGGAAGGACTAATGGAGCCCTTGAAGGGTTGGGTTAAAGCCTTTGACCCACCAACTCTTCATGAACCAATAGGGAAGGGAAGAAGCATGGAGCTTGCAGCCCCAAAGAACAAATTTCCATCAAAGTCTTTGCGCATGATAGAGACAAGAGATGTGATGGCAAGGAGAATATGCAGCCCAAAGAAAACCCCGCTAAGAAGGTGGAAGACGATTATAGAAAGGAGCTAAGGAAGAAGAATCTTTGCTTCACATGCAAAGAGGCACAAGTCACAAGTGTTGAGAAAAGGGGAAGAATTGTCAAATGGAGGCCTATTCAGCTGATGGATCAGAATCAAAAAATTCAGACCAGCAAGCTAAAGCAAAGAATAGTGAAGAAGAAAGTTCAAAAGAAGAGGCTGAGAAAGTGAAGGAGAATGGTGGCACTTTGGCAAGGATCTCTAGCCTTCGAAGAAGCAATTCTTTCAGACTTAGAGGGCTGTTGAAAGGGCAGCAAGTTGTTGCTCTAATTGACACTGGTGCTACACATAATTTCATTGATGAGGATATTGTGGCACAAAGTGGGCTCAAGACTAGAAAATTTGGAGGATTCAGAGTAATGGTTGCCAATGGTAATACAATGTCTTGTGTTAGGATGATACCACGTTTGAGGATCCTATTAAATAACTATGAAGTCCATGATGATTTCTATGTTGTCAACACTGGAGGCACAAATGTTGTTTTGGGTATGCAGTGGCTTCATTCTTTAGGAGAGATCACCTTGAACTTGCAATCCATGGAGCTTAAGTTTCAAGATGGTGATAAGAAGGTGGTTTTGAAAGGGATGACTAATTGAGGATCCAACACCATTACATGCAAGATGATGCATGTGCTTCTAATTAACTTCTTGTGAAAAATGGGACATGATAAAATTTTCAATACAATTTGCTTGTGCTATTCATAGCATAAACAAGGCACATTTTTTTGATTATTTTTCAGGTTTTTGATACTTGGATGTTTTCAATGCTAGCAGTAGTTTGTGAAGAGTTTTTAGAAGCATCATTCTTCTATCCTTTGTATTCTTGTTTTGTTTTTCTGTAGTGCACCTCCCTATCCACATTTTTTCGCTTCCAAGAGCTATTTCTCATTCCTACTAGGACACTTGTTCGTAGTTTACACTCTAAAATCCTGGGACAAGTTCATGTAGTGAAGAGACAAGGGGAAGTTATCTTATGTGTAGACATATGAGTTGTAGCCACCAAATATTCAATCAAATTGTTTCCAAAGAAAGGTTTCAAAATTGCAAAATTGGCATACTATCATGTTGGGATATTAGTGAATTCATTGTGTTTAAGGTATATATCGCTTCAAAGAATGATCACGGTTTCCATGTTCTTTAGAAGGTTCAGCAGTTTCAATGTGAAATATTTCTTCAAAATTTGTGCAACTTTTTATTTTTAGCAATGGCCACATTTAGCAGTCCCTTGGCATTCTAGTTATGAGTGATGGATATGAGACTATTTTGGGCCTCTAATAATTTGTTAGTTGGTTTAGGATTAGATTTGCATTAATTTTTTGTTTCTTTTAAAGCTTTGGATAGGTTCACTTTAAAACATTTAATTTTGGGTTATTTAATTAATACTCTTCAATCCTTAAAAGCTTATTATTTTAACCTATAAATAAGTGCTTTGAGAACATAATATGATAGTTGAAGTTGGGCTTATGCTACATAAATTGTTGTTTAGTTTAAGTATTGACATTTTTTATTGTACTTTCATGAGGTGAATCAAAAGATCACATTTACTGAAGCTTTGTGTTGGTGAAGTGTGTGTTTTAATTGTAGCTTTGAATATGGTTTAACTATTTACTTATTGAAATTGCATGATGTTCATCTATTTAATTTTCTCCTTTTGATGTACATCTATTAGATTCTATTTTAGCTAGTTAGTAAGCATTCGTTTATTTTCACCTAAAATGTTTTTTTGCAACAAAAATTTGGTCTTTGTTTAAGCCAATAAGAAGTAGAATTTGTTTGTACTTGAATTATTTGATTTCCTTAATATTTGAAAATCTCACTACAAGGTTTGATTGTTAATAGTTCAACACATGCATCCTGGGTGGAAATATAGGAAGTTAGTTATTTCATTTATGCACCCAACCCCCTATTGAAATCTTGTATTGTGTGCATACTTATATTTTTAGTCTAGAATTAGTTTAGGTTTAGTTAGATCTTAGGGAACTTCACCTCACAATTTGAAGAACTATTTGATTGTACACATTATTCCATATTTTGTATGTCGCAAGAGACATTAAAATGCCTACAGGTTTCACATTATTGTTTTCCATTGTGTGGGAGGGCGCAAAAAGTTTATTTTTTCATTGATATCATTAATACAAACAATCCCCTTATTTGGTAGCTGCACACATTAGAGAAATAGTTGATTATGTCAACCTAGACTTAGGTATCCATTGTTAAATAGTTGATTTTCCTAATTATCCCAATCCACTAGATTTTTCATGTAATCTTAAATATCAATCAAAGTGAAGATTTCCTCAATCATATACTTAAGAAACTCAGATAAGTTAAATATTAAATGAGGAGAATCATCTTATACCAACCAAAATTGGAAACTAGGACAATAACCAGATGCACCAATTTATCTGATATTTTCTAGCTGCAAGTTGTTAGTCGTATATTTTACTTGTTGTCGGCCGTAGTCGGCCTTGGTCGTAGTCGGCCAATTGTTAATAAAATAATAGTTAGTGAGAATAATAATGTCATGTACTTTCGGGAAAACATGTTCAGATTAATGTTATGTTAATGTTGTTATGAAGCGTCGTGTCGGTTGATTATCTAACCACCGCCAAGCGTTATATGTAGTCGGTTGGGATAGTCGGGGAATGTGATGAATTATGAATGAGTCTTTGTTGCCGATGTTTAGACTGTAAGCATTGTGATACTCTCTTGTACATGATATTTCTGATGATGAATAAAGTTTCTGGCATTCAAATATGATATCTTTCAGTTTACTGTTTTATCCTATGTTCTGCACATTACCAGTTTGCCAGTACTACATAAGAGTAGAATCCCATTCCGTAGGCAAACATTTGGGGCCGTTGCCTGAACGGACTAGGGCATCATCCACCATGGCAGCGTAATGGGTCAACCAGCGGAAGAACCTATAAATGCTAATGAGGAACGAGAAGACTCATTGACAGAAGATTTGGTAAATTTGTGGAAAATCTCGCTCCGTGACCACGTACGTAGGGAATCCCTCGTTCGGGAGATCCCCGAGGAAGTCATCTGGGATCGGCTGGAAGTGAACGACGAGGTGAACCACCTCCTGAACCGCATTTCCAGGTTGCTGGCCCGCCATTTCATTATCCTGCAAGACTTGCGAGAGGAAGAAGCCCGTGAGCGCCGAAGGCAGCAAATCGTGCAACGTTGTGAAGACCGAAACAAACGGGAAGAGGAAGAACGTGATACTAGTCGGCGCCGCACTTCCGGCAACCAGCAATGATCGCTTGAACAGTATCAGCGCTGCACTTCCGGCAACCAGCAATGATCGCTTGAACAACTAAATGCCCGTACGGCCGAACAAAGATAAGAATAGAGTACCTGACGGGCACGGGACTTCGGAAGAGCAAGTTCGGCGATCACTCAGACTACAAGAGCAAGAAAATCGGCGAAGACGACTAAGGCAAGTCGGTAAGGAACTAGATGAGGACTTAATTGAAATTAATCAGAGCATAAAAAGAACATATGAAAATTTGCAAAAAATAGACACATCTATTGAACGAGCACACTACAGTTTGATAGAAGGAAGGGACTAAGACCCCTTCAGCAGCACTCCTTATACAGAAAAATATAACCTCTATGA
>VDFB02103458.1:0-14968 GCA_007258455.2 Sequoia sempervirens | reverse complement strand
AGAGGGGAGCCCGATTGGACATCTTGGAGCCTCGGGTGGTAGCCTTGGAGGAGGCGGCACAGCAGAAAGAGGTGGCATGGCAGCAGCGAATGAAAGCGTTGGAGGACCAGTTGGTTGCAAAAGAGGCAGAATTGGCGGCCAAAAATGCAGAAGCAGAGCAGGCAAAGAGCCAACTGATGGAGGCAGCCCGGATGGTAAAGGCGGCGAGGGAGAGGGAGATCCTGGCAGATCGGCAGCTTCACACACACACGGAGGAGTTGAGGCGCCTGAGAGTAGAGCATTCTTCCACCACTCCGATGTCATCTGTGCATCCAGGGACGCACTCCCTTCCCCCTACTTCTCAGTAATCTTATCTTGCTGTATGTATGTTGTCTGGAAGACGACTTCCTTTTTGGGGGGGATGATGTTAGTCGTATATTTTACTTGTTGTCGGCCGTAGTCGGCCTTGGTCGTAGTCGGCCAATTGTTAATAAAATAATAGTTAGTGAGAATAATAATGTCATGTACTTTCGGGAAAACATGTTCAGATTAATGTTATGTTAATGTTGTTATGAAGCGTCGTGTCGGTTGATTATCTAACCACCGCCGAGCGTTATATGTAGTCGGTTGGGATAGTCGGGGAATGTGATGAATTATGAATGAGTCTTTGTTGCCGATGTTTAGACTGTAAGCATTGTGATACTCTCTTGTACATGATATTTCTGATGACGAATAAAGTTTCTGGCATTCAAATATGATATCTTTCAGTTTACTGTTTTATCCTATGTTCTGCACATTACCAGTTTGCCAGTAGTACGTAAGAGTAGAATCCCATTCCGTATGCAAACACAAGTTCATATTGAGGGTGTTGATACTTATAGTTTGAAACATTTTCCTTCATGTTATCTTCAAAGTTAAATCTTTATTTGGCAGACTCTTGATTGGCTCTTGAAAATGCTTACAGTGTCTCTCTGTTGATACTATTAACCCACATTGGTTAATTTGGTTTGTAAAGAAATATCATTGTATTCTATCTAATTTATTTAATGCCTGAATCACAACAAATATGAAGGAAATTGAAGATATAGTTCATCTGTAAATCAGTCACATATTTTGGATTCACATCAATAATAGAATTGTTCACAACACTTTGTAGAATATTTGGACTATCTGTCATCAAATTTGTGAGTTGTTATATTTAAATATGGAATCTGTTATTGGAAGTTTCATGGTCAAAAACTTAATTTCCTGAGGAATTATTTAAAGAAAGAAAGTCCTGGTTTTCGTGTCCAAGAAGTTACAAGAGCCATTGTGAGACACTATATGTGTGCAGATTTGAATTGCCTAACTTCAGGAAGAGGCTTCAGTGCAAGATTCAAGTCTTCTATGTTCAAACTCAGTGGTTACACAGCTTTGAGGATTTCGAGAATGCCATTTTGAAACTGTTGGGCTTCTCAATAAATATCTATATATATTTCCATTTATACCACTTATGTTGAAATTGGCAAAATCTGAATTATTTTCTTCTTGAACAAAAAACATATCTGTCGTCTTGTTTGGAATCTCATAATCTTACTGTGTAGCAGAAGTTCCAACTGATTGTAATTTTAGTGATGGTGCTAATGTTTTGTTATTCTCTGCAAAAATAAAGCAATTATAGTCTGAAAATTTAGCAAATATTTTTCCTTAATTGCAGAGCTACTTATTTTTTTTAATACTTTTACAATGAATTTCATCAAACCTTGCCCATACCTTCCCTGTGAATGTTTTCTCACATCGTTGATATACTGATGATGAATATGCTTACGAGAATAAGTTCTTGTGGATGTATGCAGGTAGATTTTTCAGCCAAAGCTCCTATGGTGCCAATGTTCACGAATGATATTAAATGTAGCTTTCCTGGTCTGAAATCCAATAGGTTCTGGAAGGAGGAACATGACTTGAAGTTGCTACAAGCTATAATAAAGTATGGATTGGTTATAGTTTTTACATTTACTTGGCTTTATGTAACATTGAATTAGTCACATAGATCTTATTTTATGTGCTTTCAAACATTGTGAAGGCATGGTTATGGAAGATGGCCAGCCATATTAGAGGATCTCGAATATGGATTGAAACAGGTCATCCAAATGGAATTACAGCTTCCAGTGATAACTAGTACAAATATGTGTTTGCCAAGTAAATATATTGGAGCATTTCCTGCCATGGATATCAAGGATCCTTGTTCAAAAGTGGATGTTTATGGTCCTGTCGTTGAGGCTCAGGTGAATCCTCCTGTTGCGGGGCATTGTTGTGATGTTAATTGTGAAGAAAGAGAGGAAGCGGCATCTGGGTTAGGGGAAAAAATGCAGATAAATTGTGATGGTATGAGTTTTTCAGACAAGGCACCTGGCAAGTTGAAAGGTGTGCAGTTTCAAAACAGAATGACTAGATTCCTTAAAAGAAGAGTGACACTCTTGGAAGAAGCTCTCAATGTAGAATACCATAAGGTGTCCAATATAAATGCTGTAAGTTTCCATTCAGATTATTTTATTTTCATCTTTCTACCTTTCATTATTGTTTAGGAGGAAAAATGAAAATCTGTGTTTATCTCTTTATCTGATTGCTATAATACTGCTTCATTGCCATTGATATGCTTTGGCATCTAAGTTCCGGTTATTTTGGAGTTTAAACTTTCGAGGCCTTCTTTGCTAATAATTAGCTATCAAAACCCTTTTCCTGTATTAAGTTATTTTCTTTTTTCTCCGAATCTATTTTGGATGGAGGCTTATAATGTGCATACAGATTCAAATATCATGTTTACATTGTCAATACTAAATAGGTGCCTGGAATAAGTAATGCCATGTAAATCAAGCAGCACATAAATAACCATGGTCTTTAGAAATGAATTCAGTTTAAAGTTACCTCAAATGTGAACACACGAAGAATTGCAAAAAGGAAGAGTTTTCCTGAATGAAGAACTAACAAAGTTATCTAGAATAGGAGTTAAATACAACATTAGAATATATTTTCGAAAGCAAGCTTTCTAAAAATTCTTTGTTTTTTAAGTTTGTTTTGATTTAAGGAGTTTCAGGATTCTTTTCTAGGACTTCTTCTTGGGTCAACAGTTAAAACCATGACCCTATGATTGTTGAACCTCAAAAATTGTATCCTTTTCAGGATTGTTGGATGAAATTTTTCGCCAATACAGAAGACGTTCTCAAAAAATTTCTAGGTTGTTCACTATTTTTGAAGGATATTTTCTAGGTTTGGAAATATTTTCATCACTAGAAAGAGATTTGAGTGGAAAGGAATACAAATACTATATCCAATATAGTTGCAGATAATTTTCAAGATCCGTGGAATTGGCTGGTATGTGTACATGTCAAAAGACAGATCATAATCTTTTATACAAATATAAACTGTCAAGAGATTTTCATTAAAATAAAAGCAATGCATAATCATTTTTGCTAGAATATCTCAAAATGTTAATTATGTTCATCAAAGGATATGCGTTAATGGATTTACATGCCATCAAAAATATCAACCACTATTGTCATAAAACTAGAGCTCCATGTCATCAACATTCTTTGGAGAACTAAGATAGATAGTGTTGGAAAATCTGATTTCAAAAAGGCAAAGCCTAAACAGCCGCACCAAAACACTGTAGCAGAGCAGTAGAATGCAAAAAAGCAGCAGTCAAAATAAAATTAAGAAGATAAAAATGAGAATTTTTTATTTTATTTTTAAAAGTGTTGTACCCAAATAAATTTTTTGCTTCAATAAGGAATTTTGATTAAAATGGTCTTAATCTTGTAAAATTGTTGTCAAAAGTCAGTTTTAGGTCAAACCAAGCATGGGCTTTTTGTCGGTTTAATGTCTAGAAGATACTTGCAATTTCCATCCTGAAATATCTGCCTGGGTGGTCTCCTCGTCCAACGACAAAGAACTGATTGATCTGATTTATCCTGAGTTCTCGATCCTGCTGATCGATCGCTTGAAACCGGAATAATTGCACTTTATTATAATATTAAAATATATCTCATCAAGTGCAATATGATAACACAATATGTTAGCCAACAAAATGTTATCAAATAGATGTTATCTAACAATATGTTATCAAACAGTGTGTTATTGAACAGTATGTTATCCAACATCCAACAAATCATAAGAAACCTCTGATTAACTCCAAAATCAACGAGTAGAAGCCAACAATTGATTGGGTAACTACCTGAAGAAGACCCCCCAACCACGCTCCTTAGCCTATGAGGGTTAGGAATAGGATAAATCCTCTTAATAGTGCCGCTCATGAAAAAGGGGACATGACAAAAGAAATTTGCATACTTCATGAGTCTATCTACAAAAACATATATGTGATTCTTACCTTGGAATTTAGGAAGTTAATTGATGAAATCCATTGAACACTTTCTCACTTCTTCTCTAGAATAGTTAAGGGTTGCAAAAGACCTATTGGGAATGTTTGCTTTGTTGTATTCCTTCGACAAACAATACATTATTTGATATGAGTAAGTATATCGTCCTTGATTCCCTTCCATGTGAATCTTTCCTTGATCTACTTATAGGTCTAGAAATACTTGTGTGACCGACCAAGGGAGTATCATGAATTGCTTTGAAAATATTTTCTTTCATTTTCTATTCGGGCACCAAGTAGATTCTTCTCTTGTATAGAATGAGCTCATTACTTAGTGTGTACCTGTTAGTCCATTGCTTCCCTTCCAACACATCTCTTGCGAACATATTCTTAGCATATTCTACTATGATTTATGTCCTCCAATCAACAAAGATGTGACATTGAACAAAGAGTTGGCCTTCTAGATAATGCATCAATAAAAATAGTTTCCTTTCCTTTAACATATTCAATGTCAAAGTCATATGTTTGAAGTTTGCTTACTCACTATTGCTGCCACCTGTTCAAATTCTTTTTGTTGGCCCCACGATTGCCATTGCACCAAAAGGTCGACCTGTTAATGCCTGATACAACTGCCAGAGTTAACAGATCCAGGGGAAGCGATTACTCCATGTCATGAATCCTGAGGGGAGCATTGACCATCTGCCAACAATCTCCTCCTCAGCGTTATTGTCATGTCCCCAAAATTGTAACACTGAAGATATCAAAATACAATAAATATCAAAATATAAATACAAATAATTGCAATAAAATAATAATAATAATTATGATTATCATAATATTATAATTATAAATATAATATTAATAATAATTTAATCATGATTATCTAAATCACGATTATCATACACAAATATTGTAATCACAAGACAAATATTATAGAATAACCCATAAATACGAAAAATAATATTCAAAATATGTTATACAAATTATAAATGAAATAAAACAAATTACAATATAAATACTAAAATATCAATATAAATAATTTAAATATTATTATAATAATAATCATTATAATATAATATGTATATAACTAATATTAAAATAAAATAAAATAAATATTTTATAATAAATTCAAATTATAAATATATTATAAAAAACATAAAAAGAAAATACATTTATGAAAAGGACAACCAACGATTAATTTATGCTATATAGATAGCAACGGTTATATTCTACATGGGCACCAATTAAGGACAGCGATCAATACAACCTAATATAGGCAGTGATTCATAAAGGCAATATTACTCAATTAAGGGGCAACGATTGGTTTAGAGGTGGTTAATAAAAGTGGTGACTTTTCTAAAGAGATACATCTTTTCGTATAGAAGTATAATGTTATAAAAAGGCATAAGGATATAGGAGGAAAAATATATACACCCGCAGAGATATTAGAATACATATGCAGATATAAATAAAATGATATAAATCATTCAAGTAGATTCAGATAAGGGAATATGAAGGACGGGGATCATAATAGAAGGAAGTCTTAATAATAGAACATTATCATCAATCACTGGAAATAGAGATTTCTATCTGCAGATCGAGGGAAAGATAGAAGAAAGACGACAAATTGAGATCAATAGGTAAGTAAATTATGTCTGCAGAAATAGGCACAGAAAATTTATGTTAAGAATGGTAAAAAGTAATTAAATAAAAATAAATAAATGTTCAAACATGAATTAAGGATTTGATAGATAATTGGTAACAAGTATGTATATTTAATATATATGATAAATAGATGTATATCAAATATAATATGGTTGTTGTCCATATATTGTAATTCACATGGTTGATAAATATATTTGGAATTGATAATTGGTAAACACGTGATAATAATAAATATTAATATTTAGTGATTGATAAATATATATGAAAATTTGATATTGATAAAGATATTAATGTAGATATTAATATTTGATAATTGATAAATATATAAATATAAAGATTGAATATCGTAAGGAATTGCTGCATATACATTCATATGGTAAATAGATTATTTACATTGAACTCTTAAGATCTTGATGAATTCATAAATCACTATAGCATGGTGTAATTATGGATAGCTTGTTAATATGATAATCATTAGATGCAATTGTTTGTATCATCAAACAATCATGTAGTTGGTTGAGGGATGGAACCAATAGGTTGAGTAGGTACTAGATTCCTCCTCTAGGTACGCCACTCCCCGGATTGGATGACTAAGCATCATGCCGTCAGGAGCCAAGGAGGTGATATCCACTCTTGGGCTTAGAGAGAGCATCTACAGGCCTCCTATGGAAATCCTTCCTCCAAACTATCACATGGTTGGATCAACTTGAGGAACTCCCCATCATAGTAGGAGATGGGAAGTAGGAGGTGCAGAAAGGGATAGCAGGTGCTAGAGGCTTTCCCAAGTACTCCAGCCACAATGATGACTGGCAGTCTGCCATTGTTGGGCCAAGAGGGCTTGCCATATCCACTCTTGGGCTTGGAGAGAGCACTCTACGGGCATCCCATTGCAGCCATCCTATTCGACCGTACCTATGATTCAGAAGATCAATAACTTCAGCAAGGTGTTGTTTAGTAAGTCAAAATAATTGGATGAAACCACACAATCTCTTGTTGTTTGGATAGAGCTAATATAGTTGGTTTAAGGTAAGTCAAAACTAACTCAATTCTTTCCCTTATTTCCTACATTATTTGTCGATAGGATCAATCTTAAATTAAGGGTCATTACAGTTACCCGAGGGGATTTGAACTCGACATCTTTGGCTCTAATACCAATTGTTAGCCCCACGGTTGCCATTGCACCAAAAGGTCGACTTGTTAATGCCCGATACAACTGCCAGAGTTAACAGATCCACGGGAGGCGGTAAGTCCATGTCATGAATCCCGAGGGGAGCGTTGACCATCTACCAACACTTTTGACTAAAAAATACATCAAACTATTGTGATCAGTCTTGACCAAAAATTGACCACCCACTAAGTGTTGGAAAATTATTGTCATTGGTGTCAAAGGCAGATTTAAGTATTGGTCGACTGTTTTTGAGGTGTTGAAATTAAATTAAAACATCTTTCATTTGGCCAACCTATTTTGGCACTAAAAAATGCATCAAACAAATGACATGGGCTGACCCCAATTTTTTTCAAAAACTTCACTCATTAGTGCTAGACAAATAATAATGATAAACAACTGAAATAGGCAACCTTCCACTTTCTGATCATCCAGATCCTAATGTGGGCAAGGTGAGAGCATATGGTGTTTAGTTGAACATTGCATTAATTGGAAATCATCCACTTGTTCAGTGGGGTGAGTGATAAACAAACTAACTGGAAGAAAATACCTCCCACTTTCTGATCACCCAAATCTCTATGTGGGCAAAGTGAGAGCATACGGTGGAAAAGCTTACAATAATGAAAAAACCACTTCTTCAGTGGGGTAAGTATGTAAAACCAAGTGCAGGAAATGAAACTATTCACTTATTCAGGGGGAATTACAACAAAGCAAGAAAGCACTTGGTAGCAAGTCAACCAATCAAAGAAAGATCCTTTTCTTATTCAATGGGCATAAAAAGAAAGTAAAGTTAAAACTCAACCACTTATTCAGTGGGAGTAGCATGAAAATAAAGAAAGCTCAACCACCTATTCAATAGGAGCACCACTTATTCAATTGGGTAAGTAGCAAATAAGTACAAGAGCTGATCACTAATGGTACTGCCAAAGGTGTTACAATGTGAGCTCATTATAATATGAAATTTGCAAATACAATTATGTTGCAATGAGTTAGGTGTATGAAATGACAACCCCAAATGCAACCCAAACACCCAAGGACAATAGCTCTTAATACAAATGTACAATATATACCTCAACATGGACCCTCGGAAGTCAGAAAATGGACTGAACAGTAGCAGGTTTAGGTCTGATATGAAATGATAGGTCTGAAACACCTTCCAACAACAAGCACAACTTCCCAAAACACCTTTCAGATCAGCAAGGAACACCACCAAATGATCAACAAGCAAGAATGATGTCTAGGCGCCACCAAACAACCTCAAAAACTGCTGCAAAGAGAATGCAAATACTCCCAATACCCTGCATGCTTCCTATGGAAAGATGTACGACCAGCCAAGGGGGGTGGAATCCTCTAGTAAATCATAAATGCTCTAAAAAATCCTGCAAGCTTAGGCAAAGGGGCGCCCAAGGCATAGGAAAAGATTGGTTTGGTACCCAAAAGAAGATTTCCAACACCCAAGTTAGCATGAACAAATAGGTGGTACGACTGGGCTAGGGAAAACAAGGACCAGCAAACTGAAATCTCCATAAATCACTTTAAAAATGCCTCCAAAACGCTGCAAATCATCACACACACAAACCTAAGCATATCTAGAAAACATCATATAAACCCAAAACTAATAATGAAAGGAAAGCCGTCACTAGATAAACTCAATGGTAACCCTTGCAATGGAGCTACTCCAATGTCCAGCTAGGGAGTGTCTTACAACTCTAAAACTAAAGCCAACTTTGAAGATTTTCGTCCTCAAAGCCCAAGGATTCTCTCCACGATTCAGCAACACTTCATTATCATAAGATTGCATAACCCAAATGAGAGCAAGAGGGGTATAAATAAGAATTTGAGTCCTAGAATTTCAAACTTCATTTCCCTCCAAAAGGGATGCCATCCTTGGGAAAATAATATATAATTGAAATTTCACTTAATACCTTCAACATGGGCGTCCACTTTAGCAAAGGCAAAAACATCTTTTATAAACAACTTAAAGTTGCCAAGGCTAGGCATAGGGGTCTGAGGGTCCTTTTTTAAACTTTATAACTTTATAACTTAAGTTGTTATATTTTCCTTTTTCGAACTCCAAGGATGCTGAAAGCACTGAACTACCAAAATTGACAGAACTCAACAATTGAAAATGCCACCCCTGCCAAAACTGGAAACGCAATACTAAACTACTATCAGAACCACTGCTAGAAATAACACTTACTAAAAATAGCATACCGCTAAAAATAGTGGTGTCCAAACTCAAAATTAGCCCAATCTTAGATGCAGTTGTGATTTACTCAAAATAGTAAGTGCTAAAAATAGCAATTCTGCCCACCAAGGATCTCAAAAAACCTAAGAAAACGCAAAAAAAATCTCTGGAAAACCTCCACAATAACCCCCTCAAAGGTTGACAAGAATCCTCCAAGAATCTTGGAATCCCCTAAAATGCCTCCAAATAGCCTACGAGACTCCGAAAATAGGCTAATGGTTGCAAAAAAAGCTTAGGACTGAGGAGGGGACATTACAGTCCTCCCTCCCCAAGATTGCTTGTACCCAAGCAATAGCAAGTCTAGATGTTGCAAAATCTGCTCATCCTCTCAAGTAGCATCCTCAATTGGCGGATTCTTCCACTTCACCAGATATTCTTTGATGGACATCCTCCTTAAGGAACGCTCTCTAAAATCAATGGCTACCTCTTGAATCAAAACGAACTGTCCCTCCTCACCCATTGGAGGTACTCATAGAAGAAGCAACATTGTGCCCAAGAGCCCTTTTGAGGCATGACACATGGAAGACATTGTGAACTTTGCTACTCTCTGGTAGCTTCAACTCATAAGCCACCTCTCCAACTCTCTTGGAGATCTTGAAAGTCCCATAGAAAAGTGGCTTAAGCTTCTCTGCTCCACTCTTTTTGAGAGTGGACTTTCTATATGGCTGAAGTATCAGACAGACCATATCTCCAACCTCAAATACACGCTCAATATGCTGCTGATCAGCATACATCTTCTGCTGATTTTGGGCATAATGAAGATTGTCCTTCAAAGATTTCAAAATGTCTTGACTTTGTTGCAAATATCGCTTGCTTGAGGGGCTCTACTATCACCGAAAAGCAAATAAATGAAGCTAGAAGCTTTGTACCCATACAAATCCATGAATGGAGACATTTTGATGGACATGTTATATGAAAAATTATAGCAGTATTCTCCCAAATGGAGCCATCTCACCCAAGCCTTCTGTTGTCCTGAAACATAATTTCTGAGATATCCTTCAAGCCACTTGTTCATAATCTCGGTTTTCCCATCTGTCTGTGGGTGATAACTAGTGCTTGGAGTGAGCACTGTACCACTCAATTTAAAAATCTTCTACCAAAATGTGCTTAGGAACTTGCTGTCCCTATCACCCACAATGTTTTTGGGCAACCCATACAATTTGAACACCTCTTTGAAGAACAAATCAACAACCTGAGCTGCTGTAAATGTAGTGGTGTTGTGACCTTTTCACACATCGCCCCATTCAAAATGGGGACCCCCTAAATTTTTGCTCCGTTCCGGTCTTTTGGCTTGGGTTTTCTTCTCTCTCTCTCGCTCTGTCTCTTTTCTGATGTCCGCCTTTTCGAGGGGTTGCGCCCGTCGGCAAGTTTAAGTGTGAAACTGACCAAGTCTAAAATTAGGGTTTCATCGTTTCTGGTCAGTCCAAGGTCAAGTAAAGTAAATAAATTGAAAATTGAACTTAACGTTGTTATTATCATGTTTCTAGCAGGCTCTCAGCAAGTTTTTATCAGATTCTGAGGTACTTACTATTTTTAGTAAGTGTGAAATTCAGGGCAATTTGTCGTAGCTATTTTGAGATTCGACAAATCACATAGCATTCAGAGCATATCAAGCTACTCGCATGCAAAATTTGAGCGAAAACAGGCAACTTACTATTTTTAGCAACCGGCCTCCTGGCTAATTTCGGTTCAGATGCGAGTTCTTTGCATGTTGACATATTCCTTCTGGGTTTTTCGAGACCTTCGCGATGATGTAACATGCAAGACAAATGACAATTTCGATTCAGCCTTCCGAGGCTATTTTAGGGTTTGCATGTCGGGTTTCTTTGCATGCTCCGTGATTGGGGTTTTTCGAGAGCTTCGCGATGGTGTGACATGCAAACGGAGATTCTCACTTAGTAAGGAACTTGCTATTTTTAGCAGGTATGTCCCGGCAGCCGCCTCCCAGCAATTCGGATTCATAAGCTGATCGCAGTGCCACAAAAACGAAGGGAAACAGAGATCATTTGATATACATGCAGAGCGAATTAGGGTTTCCAGCTTCGGAGCCTAAAAATAGGTGTAAAAAGTCAAAATTTTCAAAAACCGGTGTAAACCACCGCGATCAGCATTCTTCAGGCTATCTGCTGGTGAAATTTTGAGTCAATCAGAGCACTTACTATTTATAGTAAGTTAGATTGGAAACTGGCTAAAAATAGTAAATCAACTGCATGCATTGATGTCGACAGGCAGGTCACGTGGTGAGGAGTGCCTCATTAAAATTTCAACTCGATCGGAGCATGGGAGCTATCAAAAACATGAGGTTACTATTTATAGTAAGCCACCTTCAGAAACAGGCTAAAAATAGCAGGTCGGCTAAAAATGGCAGTGTAGACAGGACAATGAGGTTATAAGGATGCAGTACGCAAAATTTCAAGCCATTCCGAGCTTCCGAGACGCAAATTCAGAGGGCTTACTATAAATAGCAGGGTATGAAATACTGGCAGGGAACAAGAAAATTTGTCTAAGTCTGGAACTTCGTCCAGCAGGCTTGGCAAAATGCGCCCAGTTGATGAGGAGGCGTGAAAAATTTCAAAGTTATAAAGTTCATCCACCACACAGGGCAAAATGCGCCCAAACTGGAGAAAGTCAAACGGAGTCAACATCATTTATCCTTCTGCCTAGCTCAAATGCGCCCCAGGTGAGTAAGCAAGTTCAAGAAAATGCTAAGTATGAAGTTCGTCCTGCTCAAGGGGCAAAATGCGCCCAAGATGAAGAAGTCAAAGAAAGTCAACGAAATTTCATCCTGCTGCTAGGCCAAAATGCGCCCAACTTGAAGAGGGAAAAGTTGAAAAATTTTCTAAGTATGAGAAATCCGCCTCACCCCTCAAAATGCGCCCAAGATGCAAGTTTATCCTGTACACAAGGCAAAATGCACCCAAAAGCAAATTGGTCAAAGCAAAGTCAAAGTTTCTTATCCTCCTCAAGGGGCAAAATGCGCCCAAAGTCATGCATGTGAAGACAAAATTTGGAAGGTGAAGAGTCACTCTTGAGGCGTTGGAAAAAGTTTATCCTTCACACACATGAAAATGTGCCAAGGTTAGAAGAGGGTCAACACAGTCAATAAGCTCGTCCTCCTCACCCTCCAAAATGCGCCCAAACTTGTGCATGTCAAGACAAAAAGGTGGAGTTGAAAGGTCATCCAGTGGATAGGCTCAAATGCGCCCATGTTTGGATAGTAAATGGTGAATAAGGATGGTAAGTGGGATGAAAATTTTGCCAAGGCGTGGTAAACTCAAGGTAAAAGCTAGGCGTTATCCTCCATCATGTGTAGAATGCGCCCAAGGTGGTGGGCCTTAGAGAAATTTGGCTAGGCGTGTGTGTTGGGAGCCTAAAAGTGTGAGAAAATTGCCTAGGCGTGATTTTAAATCTCCTCTCAAGTGTGTTATACGCGCCAAGGGTGATGAAGGTGGTAAAGTGTTAGGAAATTTTCTTCCTAAGGCGTGGTGTGTGTTGGGGAATATTTGAAGGGAGTGAAATAAAAATCCTAGGCGCCTCAGATAAGAATAAAATATTTTCTAAGTGTTGGAAAATTTCTCCAAGGCGTTGGAATATTTCCCAAGTGTGGAGTGAAATGCAAGTGAAGTGAAATAAAAGTGTGCTAGGCAAATAAAAATTTTCTAAATGAAGTTGATAAAAAATTCTCCTCCACTGGCAAACAAATAGAATTTTCTAAGGGAAATTTTTCAAGAATGCAAGAGATGATTAAAAATATTTTTCTAAGGCAAATATTTTCTCTCTTTGGAAAATACGCCTAGAACCCAGGATGATGAGATTTTCCGAAGCACGAGCAAATTTTATCAGCAGTGGAGTCAGAGACGATGATAATGCAAGATGATTCAAGTTCTTCAAGAAGTCAGAGCAACGCAGGATGATCGCAGGCGAAGAATGAATTTAAATGGTGAAAATAATATTTTTCTAAGGTTCAAATTCAAAAAATTGAATGAACCCGTTCGTTGGGTACCCATGGATTCGAAGCGTTCTGAAGAATATTTTCTTCTGGGTACTGAACATTCGCGATGATAGATGGATTTCCAAGTCTTCCAAGCTTTCGCCGACACTTTTCCAGTGAAGAATTTAATCAGTGCTCAAATTGTGAATTTTCCTAAGGGAAAATTTTAAATTCTCTAAGGCAAAAATGAATAAAATGTGCTTTCAAGATGAATTTTCTTCGAATGATGAGTTCGAGAGGAGTTGCCTAGATAATTTTGTTTGAATTCTTCAAGGATGAATTTTTCAGAGCAGAGGAGAAGTTAAATTCAAATTCAAGTGACAGAGCTCCGGCTGGTGGATTCAAAAGATGAATTAAATTAAATTTTCGAAAGCAAATTCAAAAACGCCAGTCAAAGTCAAGTTTCTAGAAGAATAATATTCCCGACGACTGGAGACAAGTGTCAGAAATACCAGAGAGGGAAAATTCGAATTCTTGAAGCGGAGTAGTGGAGTTTAAATGCACTGGCAAAAAATGGCTTCTTCTAGAATTCGAGTTTTAGCTATAAAATGGAGAAGTTTTTCACTTGTTTCCACAGCTGAAGAAGGCGAATTTGCTCTAAGTAAGGCATTGCAGTGAAGAGTTCAAAGTTTTGTTGAGATTGCTGAGACTAGTTGAGGGTGACGCCTTGAGTTGCTGAAGAAAGTGCCATTGCTGAGGAGGACGCACTTGCTGGTTGAAGACTTGAGTTTGCTGGTTGCTAGGAGCTTGAATTCGAACTTGCTAGAGCTTATCTTGGTTGAACTTAGTGGACGCCTTGACAGCTGAAGAAATACGCCCTTGCTGGTCAAAGAAGTTTTTGCTGAAGTCCAGAGTTGCTTGTGCTAGAGGTACAACTTTGCTAGTGGCTGAAATTTGATTCATTGCTGAAGTAGAAGTTGCCAGTTGAAGGAGACGCCTTGAAGTGAAGTAAGTTGCTGAAAGTTTTCGAAGTGTGAGATTGCTGATTGCTGATACGAAGTTATTGAAGTTCAAATTGCTGATTGAGGATAGTGAAGTAAAGTCATCAAAGTCCACTTAGAAATTTGTTCTAAGTGTTCGAATTCGAATTTATTCAAGAAAAGAAGCTGAGATGGCTGAAGCGAGGACAACTGGAAAGGACAATGGTGCCTCAAGACAAGCTGTGATCAAGAAGCTGAGCAAGACGTTCACGCCAGAGTCGAAGTTTATTTCAAAGCTGGGCAAGTTGACAGACACCAATTTGGGCTCCGTCAACCTGGATACCTTCAAGAACAGAATGTTTGGAATTGGAAGTCATCGGCCTTCAACTACTTCACACAATATTATTCGAAGTGGGTTATATTATTCAAAGTGGGTTATATGCAGCTGCTGGTTTCCCACCAGCCATTCAATGCTCGGAGCTGATGATGGAATGTGCTAATTGCTACAAGAAGGAACACCGGTCGATCATGTCACCAGATGGCCAAGTGCTCGCTAATCTTACTTCGGCAGCCATTGGTGAAGCTTTCGGGATCCCGGTGCACAGAAATATAATCTACAAGTCCAGAGAACGAGCTGAGCGTATGTATG
>VDFB02103457.1:0-69044 GCA_007258455.2 Sequoia sempervirens | reverse complement strand
TCAAATTTTACAAGCACTGAAACGAACATCCAATTTTACATATTTTGTCAAAGCGGTTTTGTCCAGTTTTGTAATCAAATGAGTTAGTGTGAAGACAAAGATTAATGACTAAGATTGAAGCATTATGATAGTGTGCTAGTTATGGTTGTGGCTTAACAAGGGTAGATTTTGGTAAGGAAGACAGTAAGTTGAATGAATGTAAGTAGAGAAATTTTTGCATACCTACAGATGGTACAAAATTTCATGGTTAAGTGGAAGCCTCCCATCAACAAAAATATCTAAATATCCGTGTATCTATCTCAATCGAGCCTCTAAACCCTTTAGAGCTGTCAATTTTTCCACTAACCTGTTATGCACAAAAATTCAAATTTTAGAGTTATGTCACCACTAAAAACAAAAGAAACAGACCTTTGAAACCAAATCCACACACAACACAATGTGGTATTCATATAAAGCCATACAAATAAACTAAACTTAGAACATTGGAATGGAAACAACTTCAAATATGATGTAGAGCATGGATTTAGTTTACTCAACTAGAGGCACATTTCAAAATAATGGGTTCTTCATGTAAAACATTTGTATGAGGTTCAAATAGTAAAGAGATTGATGAAAGATGAATTAAAAAGATACTTGGATGTAGTTGGATTGAGCTTCTCTTTGTTTTGAGAATAGTTTAATATTCTCTACTTAACAGGGACAACCATGTGATGGTGGAAGCTCATTTGGTCCCTCCCCCCCTCACATCACTCTTAATTCTCCATACCCGATCATATAACATTATTCATTCATTCATCCATTAATAACATATAAGATTCATTCATTCACTCATCTATTAATAACATATAACATTCATTCATTCATCCATTAATAACATATAACATTCATTCATTAACATATAACATTCATTCATTCAGTTTTTTACATATTATCAAAAATATGGTTGTCATAATATGATTACAATCATTTTTTTTTTGTTTCTTTTTTGAAGCTAAAAAAATCTGAAGTAGAGTATCATTTTCCAAATCATCTGTCCCCCCTTCAATTTTTATGCCCTATGCTCATGATCTTAATGTACGCCTAGTCATGTACTCATCACGACGTGGAGACCGCTGTAAGGGGGGGTCTACTGCAATTACAAAGAAATGTTAAATTGATATGTTTTGTTATTATTGTTACAAGTATTTTATTAATTAAAAGAACATTAGAGTGTTGCTCTTTACCTGATGGGGCCACATCATGTTCCTAATCTTGTCTTATAGCCTCATGCTCAACATGTTGAACACCCTCTAAATCTTGACCTGGAGTTGAAACACAAAAGGTTACATTAATTAATACACCAATTGCAATTAAATATGTTTAAAAGAACATTAGAGTGGTCCTCTTTACCTGATGGGGCCACATCATGTTCCTGATCTTCTCTAGCCTGATCATGCTCAACATGTTGATCATGCTCTACATGCTCTAAAGTTGAAACATGAAAGGTTACATTAATTAATACACCAATTACAATTAAAGATTTTTAATTGTATTAATCCATACTATGTTTTGTATAGCACATGAATATATCCAGTACCGGGATGCACACCATGACCTTCATCTGTAGGTTGTGCTCCACCCTCACCAGGATGCATTCCAATGTCATGTGTGGTATTATCATTGCTTGTCTATTTAAAACAAATAGGCACACAATTACTTTATGGTGGAAATTAATATTGAATAGATTGCACAAGTATTCAATTTTAAATAAAATTTATTGAGTTTATTTACTTGTGTGTTGGATGTAGTGGAAGATTGTGTTTTCCCAGTCAAGACTCTTAGGTGTTCAACCACAACTTCATAGCCTTGCTAGAAGGAAATATTCATGTCCTCTTCTATGGGCACTCTGTTGAATTTAGAGCCCTACATTTTTGCATAAGATCATGAATTTTGCTTCTATGGTGTGATAAAACCAAAATTGTTTGCAATTTATTATTTGGATGCAATAGTTCATTTATTGATAATTACAATTCATGCGGCTAATTTCATATAACCACTAGAGCCAAGTTTGTGTTGCTCGTGTTTTTCTAGTCTTTCCTCTATTTCCTTCGATGTGTTGGAAAGCTTATGAAAATTTTGAAATATGTTAGATTATGTAAAAAGAAAGAGTAATCAGTAAATAATTACATTGTTGATAGTATCATATACCTTCCTTGGCCCGGTGGTGTCTTTCCTTTTTTCTTTTCAGCCTTCTCCTTTCCATCTGACAACAGGTCCTTCCACTCGTGCCTCTCTGAAATCATGTGGGGACGCTCATACTTTTTGTTCTTATCTAAATGTGACCTATATTGGTCCCTCACATACTTAGATAGGTACCAGCTTTCTTAAGGACCTTAGTTCGGTTGAATGTTTTATCACCGAACAACACAACTAAACAGTTAATGAGCTCATCTTTTAAATCTTGATTTTGGGAATTCCATCATGTATGTATGGTGGACCCAAAGAGATCCAATGTCATATCAACTAGATGTTTATAAAAAAAATCATTCCCTACAAAATGATCATGTGATCATTAGTCTAAAAAGAGTGATCAATAAGTAAATTTCAATTGGATTATATATAATAATAATTAAAACATTTTAAATTACCAGGGACCTTCTTTATCTTTCTGGGAATGAAATCCTCGGTCACCAAAAATGTGACTAGAAATTTTTTTGTACTAGTAATATGGGAATATCTAGGAAATGTTGCTAAAATATCACCAGTACTTGTGGCCTCTGCATCACCAATACTACCTGATGCCTGCATGCTATGTGTTGCCAACATTTCAGTCGACAATATAGGCACAGATTATGGGGTCGGATGATGTGATGTATGTGTAGGAAGATCAAGATGGACACTTGTACCAATCCCTACTCCACGGGTAGCACCTGCAATACCCTGATCATGGCTAGCAGCATCATGAGGATGCAAAAAATCTTGTAAAAACAACACATATTTTAGTTCATCACATAAAAGAGCACAAAATATAAAACCATGAATGAACTTATGTAATAATTAAAGACCTCATGACAGCCTACTTGAAAGTTTTTTACTCTCTCAGTCAATATTTTAACCCTCTCTCTTATCTCATCTATTTGAGGCACTATGAATAACAATAGAAGGATTTCTTCATTGCATTTTTTTTGTGTCTTCCTTATCATATCGAGAGGGTTTTTTGAATATGCGATGTCATCATCCAATTAAAATGATTGCACCTTGAACCTATGGATGCTCTCGTCTACTACTGGTGCCTTTCCTTGATCAAATGACTACAACAAGAATATTAAAAACATTATCGAAATTAACCCAATAAACTTATGAAAAAAACATAATAATAAAACATTTTACTCATATCTAATTTGTACAATTACAATGAGGTATACCTATAGGGTAGAAGTGCTTGAAGATGCATCACAATATGTGGTCTGGGTCAGAGCATTCCCCGTATGATCAATGTCCTATTGTGAAAAAAATTAAATATAAAAAAACATTACCGAAATGAAACCAATAGACTTATGAAAAAAAACATAATAATAAAATAGTATATTGGAGTCATTAATTGGAGGTTGGGTAAAATGGTATATAGTATGTACCACCCCCATAGTAACTGTATTTGTATCTAATCGATTCAAATTGTAATCAATTAACAACTCTTACCCTACAGTTATTGATTTTATCGCACATACGAATACACAGTTTCCCTCGCATTCCTCGAATATGCAATTGGGTTGCTTATTTATTGACCTAGGTCAT
The DNA here is from genome assembly GCA_007258455.2 of Sequoia sempervirens. NCBI lineage: Eukaryota > Viridiplantae > Streptophyta > Pinopsida > Cupressales > Cupressaceae > Sequoia > Sequoia sempervirens. The sequence goes on along the minus strand of VDFB02103457.1, from coordinate 65,270 downwards.
GTACTATTTATACACCCTACAATATTCCTTAATGATTTTGGCCTTTCGTCAATGTACATAGCCACTCCTTTATTTTGATCCTTATCTTTTAGTTGTATATAATTTGCTGACAGTGTATACCTATGCATACTTCATGTCTATCGAACCATCTACATCCAATCTTTGTAACTGTAACAAGGTCTGACATACTCCATCAATTGAGTAACTTTTTCATAACAAACCTTTATGTCATTCATGCAAAATAGGCCCAAACCATGTAATGATGATGGTGTTATATGATATATCCTCTCGTTAACACAAAAATTAGTGTTTATTGGAGGAAGTTCCTTGGGACCCATTGTTTTCATAGATTTTTGTCCCTCAAGGGAACCTCAATGTCACCTATGTTCTCATCATCCTAAGAACATGACCCCCTTTCAGTAAGAAAAAATTTCATACGTTTACGTAATTTTCTTCTAATTTTTTGAAATCTAGTTGATCTCCCTCTTTTAGACCTACTACATGTCTCACTTTCCTCTTCTCTTCCTAAATTTCCCTTGCTCGAGGAAGACAGATCTGACAAATACCTATTTGGTGGTACCTACACTCATAAGGATGTTGGTTGATTTCTTTCATGATGATGTGATCCCAAGGTGACGTGTGGAGTTAATCATCATTTCATCGCTAGAATTTGACTGGTTATAAGGTGATCAATTCTTGATAGATTGCAAGTTATTGCTACTACCATCCAAATTTTTCCATCACTAATCAAATCAATGTATGAAGGAGACTGTCCCTTTCAATTAATGACTTTAAACTTTGTAACTAGCCTTAAATGTGACTATGGTCCACCAGTTACACAACTAAGGCCTCAAATGTATTGTGCAAAAGAATGGTTTCACCATACATAATATTTTGGTTTAAGTTGTCTTGAAAAAGATGAATTATAACACTAATAGACATAATTCAGGTGCATGTGTGAGGTGGTTCAATTGTCCACTAATAAACTCCATATGTCTAAGTGGTTAACAAGGAGAGAGTGTGTACTAGGACTGGTTAAGTCATCATAAGTTTATGCTTTGGCAATAAAAATTGTTCAATTCATCTTAAATCTTCCTATGTCTAGTTGCTAGGAGACTTTTGGTATGTTTTAAGGTAGGATGAGTGGTTGCATCAATCTTCTAGTTCTCTATGACAAGGTTTCAACTTGTTCAAATAGTGAAATTTAGTGCTCATAGTCATTTGAAACAACAACATTTTGATTATGTATGATGGTAGTATTTGATAACTTAAAATAATTGGCTACCCAACAAACTTAAAGTTAAAAGAAACTTTTTTAGTTTAAGGGGTTAGCACTTTCTTTAATCTTTGCATATTGGTTTGATGCTTCAAATGATGCATTTCTTATCCCAATTCTATCATATTGTATTCCCATCCCATTGCAATTGTTGACATTAAAATTTTTCAAAATTGCAATTTTGCAAAATAATGGGTTGTTAAGTGTTTGTAAGTTAGTTATGGACGTTGGTTTGGTGTAGGGGCACCTTGGATCTCCATGCCTCTTTGAGGCCTTGTTTTTTTTTTTTGTTTTATGTCAAGTTGTCTAAGATGTAATAAGGTCCTAAGGACCGTCTTCAAAGGCTTGTAGTAGGTTTTGAGTCTTGGTGATAAGTTTTAATGTAATCACAAGGTCTCCATCCTCACTTTGTAAGCTTAGTGCACCTTGGAAAATTAAAGAATCAAAATTCCATGATGGAACCAGGTGCTTGAGGGGAGTTTCCTTGGTGTTTTGAAATGGTTTTGATGCCTTTTGACACCTCTTGAAGGCTCTTTGTATTCGGGCTTGTGGAAGTTGTATTAACTTGCCTTAACTAGGCAATTAGGTGTCTAAATGATGTTTTGTTAGTTACCAACGTACAACCAATTCAAATTTCAGTTGTGGGACGTCGGGAAGGTTGGTTGAAGATAGAAATAAGCCTCTCTTGGTCGAGGCATGTGGGTTGATGAATCATTTTGAAGTTCTAATGCAAAAGCTTGCTATTTTCTGGAAAATTTGTGTGTAAATTTGTTGTTCTACTGCGTGGTACAGCCTCTGTACGTAATGTACGGGTAAATTCCTATTATGGTTGGATAGAGGGAAGACCTGGCTTTCTTTTGGAGGTGATTTGACAAGTTTTCATTGAGTATAAAAGAATATATCGCCATTTTAGCAGGAATGGTCTGAAAACCCTCAAAACTAGGGTTTTGATTGAAGAATGGCTCTTTCTTCCATCTCCATGTTGTAATAATGCTAATTCTTGGTGGGATGGAAGATATTTGTGTATATTTTCATATTTTTAGGGTTCTAGAGAATGGCATGCTGTGTGGAGGAAGTTTTGCAATGTTCTAGGCCTGGCATCCTCATGTGACAGGCCTAGATTGTGAAGCAAAAAGTTGAGTTTTGCTTGTTTAGGGTGATTTTAACTGTGAAGGCACTTAGGAGTGATAAAAATGGGTGTAACTAGCCTATAAGAACCTGTTTCATGGCTTTTGGGTTGAATGGGAGAGCCTAGATAGTCAATTGTCCTATTGTAGCCTACCAATTAGGCCTCTTGGAGCAGCGTTGTTTTGGTCCATTTCTCTTTTACTGTCCACTGTCAAGAAAGAAGGTTTTGAGACTTTGTAGGGGTATATATTACTTGTCTAAGTTCAGTGGTTTGGGCATGATAGAAGCTTATATGTGGATTTTATTTTGACTATCCTATCGGGCAAGGCTACAAGCCTTTTAGGGGTAAAGAGGCTTGGGTAAGTTAGGGTTTGTCAATTTGATGGATATCTTGGTAAAGTCATGGTGAAACTATTTGATGGTCCAATCTCTACTTCAAAACAAAAATATCTCTAACAACTCTAAGAGCTATAATGGGATGGCACTAAAGGAACCTTCATCTGAAGGATCTTCTAATGAAGGACCTTTGAATTAAGGTCTTCATTTGAAGGTCCTTCATGCAAAGGTTCCTTTTATAAAGCATTTTGGACATGAAATATTTAAAATAAAAAATACCTTCATTTTAAAGTCTTGACATGGCATCATTTTTTAATGAAGGTTCTTCATTCAAAGGTCATGAAAGGACATTTGATGCAATCATATGCCTTGTTAAAGTTTTAACTTAATAGTAAGGGCATCATGAGTAGTTTGTTGGGCCCATTCAACAATCTTTGATGCAAGGATTGAATTGTCTAGAATGTATCTACTATCAAGAAAGCCAATTTGTTTACCTATATGACTATATCTCAAGAAATAGGTTTAATTGTGATGGAAATGATATTGACAAATATTTTGTAATCTAGGTGTTGAGAAGCATAATTGGCCACCATCCTAGGAAAGATTCTTCATTCTCACTTTTAGGTGTTAAAATTTAACAATACCTTGATTGATGAAAGAGCCCAAAGAGTCTTTCTCCATGGTATCCAATTACACATAGCAGCGGTCTTCTCTTATATGGTTGGACATGATTTAAAGAGCTTAGCTAGGAATTATTCATTTAACCTAAGATTTTCTCATAATGCCATCATTGGAAAAGTATGATCAAATTCTTCTATTATGAAGAATTGGTCTATGTGCCTCTGGTAATCACTATAAATGTTTGTAAGGATAAAATGACTAATTACATCAGGTAGGAGAGAATCAAATTTTAGTTCTTCAAAGATATATTCCTCTATTCATAATTTTTAAGGGTTGTGTGTGGAGGAGGTTATCACTACCAAGAAGGGAGGAGACCTTTCCTTGCATATGTTTGTGGTGGAGGTATTAAAGAAGAATTGTATGCCTCTATTTCCATTCATTAGATCTAGCTTAGCCTAGCATATACTTGGGCTCCTTTGTCCCTATAAAATTCCATATGTTTGATTTTACGTTATGTAAGCATAATTCCATGCTATGTTGAAATATAAGAGGTGGAGGAGGCCAAAAGGAAATAACCCCTTTTTAGTTGTACCTTTAAAAAATTTCTTATTTTTTTATGTTTTTAGAAAATTTGTGGACATAAGATTTGAGGTAGGTCATATAACAAAGAATAACATGTTCCCACCAACAAAGTGAACCTCGAAAGTTAGTGGGACTTAATTATGAGTTCTCAAACATGATATCAAAGAAAAATGGGTTCATTTGTGACCTATTATTATTGCATAATTAAATTACAAATGTTTTTTTGTTTACATTCAATATCCATCCTATTTTCTAGATGATTCTCTTTGTGTAGGGTACTTGTGAAAGCCATGAGATCCAAGTTCCTAAAAAAAATTGCATACAAATTTTTGTTGTGTATATGGATATGTGTTTTGTGTTTCCATTTTGTTTTGTGAAGCATTGAGAAAAGAAAATATCAACCAACATCTTCTTCAAGGTATTCATGCACTTGAGAGAGGTTTTGGGTTTTAATTACCTATGTACATTTTTGTTTTGAGGCTATTAATATAAGTTGTGGGGTTTGTAAGTTGCTTGTGCATGATGAAGTAAAGGCCAATCTGCAAAGAGTTCAGAGATTCACATTTAGCATTGGAAGAATCAGGTGTAGACCATTATGGCATGTGAAGACCATGTATTAGGTTGATCTATGTGCATATCATTTGTGAACCATGAGCTTTTATCTAAGGTTTTTTTTCTACTTGGCATGAATCTCTTTACTTGTGTGATCCTATGTGTTAATATGTATTCATGATCTTTGTGCATGCATGCTCTAGATGAAAAATCTTGAGTGCAATATCATAGAGGTCGATCCACATTTACTCCATTGAATGTTTGAGGTGAATTTGAAACCCTTGTTTGAGGCATGACGCTCCTATTATCCCTATTATGCATGCATAAATATTGCATCTAAATTGGAAACTAGGCATGAAAAATGCAGGTTAAAGAGAATGGGGGTGCCAAATTTATAGTACTCATTGTCCCTTGGTCATGGATTTTCCCTGACTACCCTCAACCTCGTCCCTGGCGCTAGTATTGACCTTGTTTTCACTCCTCCAAACTCTTCCTCAGCGTTGGTATTCACCTTGTTTTCACCCCTCCAAACTCTTCATTGGTGTTGGTATTGACCTTGTTTTAACTCCAATCTCTTCCTCAACACTGGTATGGACCTTGTTTTCACTCCTCAAAACTCTTCCTCTCTTCCTCGGCGTTGGTATTGACCTTTCACTTCTCCAATTTGACAAGCTAGGTTTTTAGAGTATGTTAATTAAATTGAAAATTCTGGTGCCATTTAGCTAGGTTTTAATATTCTATAATATAGTTAGGTATATATTAGATACATTTACATAATAAATTATATAATTATTCGACTTATTATAATTATATATTATATTCTTTAACAAAATTATTAAATACATATAAATTATTATAATTAATAATTAATAATAAGTATATTTTGATATAATACAAATTATAATTAATATCATATATATTTAATATAATAGTAATATTAGATTAAATTATATATAATATAATTATATTTATTATTATATAATAGTATATATAGTCTTTTACTAGATATTTTAGTGGATTTTACCATTACACTACAACTGGTTTACCATTAAATGACACTTGAAACTTGTTTTCCAACAACACAATATATGTAGCATGCTATTTGATTAAAGATATGATAATTCTCCTTTAAGACCTCTTCAATGTACCCATTGCACACTTAAGGAGACAAATATAAATAGAGGGAATAAAATATAAAGAGAGAGAGGGAGATAATGAGAAGCATACAAATAGAAAAGGGGACACAGAGATAGAGAGAGGTAGAGAGATAAAGAGATAAGGATGAATAGATAGAGATATAGGGAGGGTGATTGATATATCTCTCCCTATAGCTTTTTATCTCTCTATATCTCCCACTATCTATGTCACTCCCTCTTCCCCCCTCTATCTAGGGTATGTGCAGGATCATGATGGGCCAAAAAGTGGCAATATGATGGGTATTTGTAGGGTATGTGGCTGACGACTTTTTTTTCACCCAAAATTGATGAAATGAAAAGGGTTTTTTAAGGAGATTCTTAACTTTCCACCAATATAAATTATGCTTTACTTTGAATTTAATAAATAATTATTATGCATTTTCTATTTGAATTATGACTAAAACCTTGATTGATAGGCTGATTGAAAAACATCTATATCTTTCAAACAGTATCACATGTTTTGAATCCAAAACATGTGTCACATTCTATGCTTTGTATACTATAGGATTAAAAAAAAAAAATTGAGTTTCATGAAGTTTGATATTAGGAGTTAAGGTGGTCAGGACATCACAGTGTTTATATTTTTTTTTAAAGTTGTAATAAAAATTCATAGTGTTATTTGCATAAAAAATTACAAAAATATGCATCACATCAGACATGAGTCCTACTTATATCTTAAATATTATAAAAGAGTGATATCATTTTATTGTGTGGTTAGGGTGGTCAGAATGAGACTTCTTGGCTTTCTCACGAAATTTAGTACTCTTGCATTGAAATTTCAAATTTTCACCAAATAATTTTTTTTTCTCTTTAAAATAAACCTAGTAGTTTAGAAACTACATTCAATTTTATAGATTCTATTCTTACATATTTTTTGAAATAATATAGATAACTTATTCAATTTTTGATCAAGTTGCCTAACTCTAATTTTTGAATTTTTGCCATGGGCCTATTTTTTCCATGATGATCCTGCACATACCCTCTATTGAGCTATCTCTCCCTCTCCCCCATTTCTCTCTCATTCAGTCCATCTCTCCCTCCATCTCTCCTACTATATATCTCTATATCTATTTCTCTTTTTCTCCCTCTCACTCCTCTCTCTATCTCTCTCTTTCACCATGCCCCTCTATATCTGTATATCACCCCCTTTCTACATATCGCTCTCCCTCTCCCCCTCTTATTTCTCTCCCTTTTCTACCTATCTATCTCCATCTCTTCTCTCTCTTCCTCTTCAACCTATCTCTCCCTCTTTCCCCCTCTTCTCTATCTCTCCTCCTCTACCTATCTATGTCCCTTTCTCTCCCTCCCCCTCTCTATCTCTCACCATCTCTCCCTCCTATCCCCTATCCAGGCTCTCCTGTCTCCACCTCTTTTTCCTTTCTCTTCCATGCATGTCTCTATCTCTCTCTCTTTCACCATCCCCCTCTATCTCTCTATATCACCCCTTTCTATGTCTCTCCCTCTCCCTCTATATATATTGAGCTATCTCTCCCTCTCTGCCCTATCTTCTTCTCTCTCTCCCTTTCTACATATCGATCTCCATCTCCCCATCTTCTTTATCTTCCTTTTCTACCTATCTATCTCCCTCTCCCTCTATATATATTGAGCTATCTCTCCCTCTCTCTCCCTCTTCTCTATCTCTCCTCCTCTACCTATCTATATCCCTTTCTCTCCCTCCCCCTCTCTATCTCCCCTCTCTATGCCATCTCTCCTCCCTATCCCCTATCCATCGACTCTCTATCTCCACCTCTCTTCCTTTCTCTTCCCAACATATCTCCATCTCTCTTTATCTTCCATATATCTCTATCTCTCTCTCTTTCTCTTCCCTTGCATCTCTATCTCTCTCTCTTTCACCATCCCCTCTATCTCTCTATATGCACCTTTCTGTCTCCTCCCTCTCCCTCTCTCCCTATCTTCTTCTCTCCCTCCCTTTCTACATATCGCTCTCCCTAGTCTCCCCCTCTTCTTTCTCTCCCTTTTCTACCTATCTCCATCTCTTCTCTCTCTTCCTCATCAACCTATATCTCCCTCGACTCTCCCCCTCTTCTCCTATCCTCTCTAATTTCAAAGCCTTCTACAAAATAGTGTTTTATTAAACTATAAGTATATTATTGTCACCTCTCTTCATTCCATTGAAATTCCAAATGTAGCAATTGTTTGTTGCTTTTGTCAAGTTTCATTAACTAAGTTATTTAGTGGGTTGAATAAAGTTGTGTTATGACCCTTGGTCTCTTTAAAAATAATTAGACAATATTAGGGAGATCAGGAAGGGGAGAAAACTAAACTCCTTCAAAATAGGGGTAGTTGTGGGTTTGTTGGTTTTCTTTGTATACTATATACTTAGTTCCTCTAGGATAAATAAGTCATTGTAGAAATGAAAGATGTTTGATTATCTACCTAATATTGTTTTGTGTTTTTGAAATGGAAGAGATCTACAACTCTATAGAAATTGCTATATGCTAATGGTCAAATTATTAGACTATTTAGATCATTTTCTTAGTTGTGTATCCTAACTAATATAGAGTAAGCTTTTTCATTTTAATTGACTACTACATAATAGTTTATGTGTTGAAAGAATTGTTTCCATTCTTTGTAGTTTTTACATTGGAATACAAATCATATTTAATTTCACGCCAATATACTTCTTTCATAAATCATATTTTTTTAATATCTTAAAAGATGTTAGTTAAATTGGAAAAGTTGTTTGAGTTAATTACTAAATTTGATCTAAAAATATTCAACACTTTAGATATATTCAATTAGAAATATATATATAGTTAAATTGGAGGTGTCATTTGAGTTAATAATTAAATAACGTAATAATCAATTAAAGAAAGGGACATAATTTTGGATGTGTTTGAATTTAATAAATTACAAATTAAAATAGACATAAATTAATTGAAATAAGTGCTTCATAACCCATCTAATCAAATCATAACCTATCAAAAATGCAATAGGAATTTTCTAAAGAAAAGAACACTTGACCCAATCATAAGTGTATGGCCTTCGCAGAAAGGAGTGATCCACCTTAGCAATAGCAACTACCCCATCCAAAATTTTCTCACATTACACAAAGCCACAATGTTCCTCCAAGACAAGCCAATCAAATCCTATCTTATGTGTCCCAGTAATCAAATTGGAGATGATCCTAAAATTGACATTGTGAAGGATGATTGGTCTAAAAAATCTAAACGACTTTGCAATTATTTCACTACTACGATCAATGTGTCATCTTTCATGAAATTTCCCAAAACACTATTCATTATGATCATATGGAAATTTATAGGAGAGCTACAATAGTTGTAACATCATGAATTAATTATGTAATGGAATAAAAATTTAAAAAATCATGAATTAATTATGTAACCACATAATTCAAATATAATTTTATCAAGAAATTAATATCAAATAGATAATATAATCGCATAACTCATACATTTCAATTTCATTGATCTTCTTATTCATCCAAATCTTTGTTTGTATCATCTGATCTAGATTTGACATTGTAAGGATTGGTCATATCATCATCATCATCATCATTGATATCAGTTTTGATAATGTCATCATCCACACGGATATCATCTTCATGAACATTAACTCCTACATCATCATGTTCTAGTTCCTCTTCTTCGACATCTTCATTAGTCACATCATCAACTAACTATTGATCATGAACATCGTCTACATCATCTTCTAGTTCTTTGGTATCTTCTTCCACCACATTATACTTTACCAACCTTCCTCTTCGATCATGTCTAACAAAAAATGACAAACATGGTTTACCTGGAACCTTTGAGTAAAATACCTACTCACATTGGCTTGGAAGAACATAGGGCTCATTTCTAGCTAGCTCGATCGACCTTGTATTAACCATGGTAAATCCATTATCATGATCAATAAAAATTCTCTCAGGATCATTTTCATTCAATAGTAGCCTGTACCATAGGATGATGAAAATAACTAATTTGAAGGACTTAAATTCACACTCAAGTATATCATCCAAAATCCCATAGTATCAATTTTCTGAGACTTCTGGATGTATGTCACTTCTAGATGAAACATTAGTCACTTGAAAGACTATAGTTATCCTAAAATCACAAGTTTTCTTTGTGTCATCCAAATTTTTGATTCAAAATTTATGACCATTGCACCACATAGCCTTGTGGTGTTTCACCTACAATATGTCAAGCATGTAAAAATTATTGCAATATCGTCAGTTGATAAACATATTTATTCTTGGCCAAATGTATGCAAAGAAAAAAATATCAACATATATATACATCAATATAATTGAGAATAATTAAATAATATGGGTGATCAATATATTTATACATACCTGTTTATCTCTTAAACCATATGTTAAATCAATTTCCCTTGGTGTAACATTGGAATCTCCATTATGATGAGCTTCTTTAACCAATGAAGCCACACCTTCCCATGTTAATGCACGACCAGAATGTTGACATCATTCAATCCATACCATCATCCAATCAAGATTTTTTGTGACGTAAAAATGTAGTGCATCCCACTCTCTACCAACTGTATCAAAAAAATTGAAATTCACAAATGACGTATAATTAGTGGTGTAGGAGCACCTATACCTCATTCTCAACTTGTGATTATTTGAAGGTGGATAGATGGTCAATAGGTAGAGTGAGTCTTTTGTATTTTTTTGTCTTGAGTAAGGTCAATTAAGACCATTAGACATGTTCTAGGTGAAGTTTTGAGTTATGAGTTTGAATCTTGCACTAAAGAGATTTGTAGCCTTTTTAAGGAAAATTGGAGAATTTACATGTAAAAGGGTGCAAGGTTAGTTTCATGTCAATAATAAAGCTATTATCAAGCCACTAGCATGGTATTAGAGGTGTCCTAGGATTTTCAATACATTTGAAAGTTCAAAAAATTAAAACATTTCAATAGAGATGTTAACAACATTGAAATTAGTGTGTTTTATGTTTCATGTGATCATAAAAGATTAAAAAGTAAGTTGTAGAGGTGGTTGTTCAGTATTTGAGGTGTAAATGCGTTTAAAAGGCATAAATTGATCATTGTAAACCCTCATAGGATGAGAAATAAAGAAGGTATAGCTATTGTCCTCAAGAGTTTTGTGAAGAAAAGCATGTGAAGTGAGAGGTTCAAGCCTAGGTTTCAAAAAAATATGTATGGGAGATCTGATTTTATGAATTTTTACCCACGGGAAGACCTAATGGGTTGTTTCTGTGTTGGTTTTGAGGTCTGGGAGGTCGTGGAAGTAGGATATTCAATAAACCCTCATGATTTTGGCCTAAAACAAGGGTTTTTGGGTTTGGCAAGAATCTGGTCGTACAAGTGGAATATTTTTTATGGATTTGGAGGTTTGGAGGAATAAAAATTTCTTCCCCAATATTTCATGGGCATGTGACAAGTTTAAAGACTAGTTGTTTTGTAAAAGAGGCCTAATCAGCCTGATCAACACAACCTAGAAAGGGTGATTTTGGTGATTTGGTCCAAAGGACTTATACTTTCCCTTGAATTATGTTTAATAACACTAAAATGGGTGTCTAAAAACATCAAAGGTTTATCTAGTGTTTTTGGAAAGTTTTAAGTTATTGGGAAAAACTAGGTTTGCACTGCTACAAGGATTCAAGGAGTCAAAGTGTGAAATCTGACTTCTATTGTTTGTTAGGCTTTGAGAGTTGTTTGGATTGTTTAAAGTGGTAATTATAATTTTTTTGGAAGCCTCTTAAAGGTAGGTTGATAGGTTGGTTGAGTTGAGCCTCCCAAGTCTACATCAATTAGTTAATTACCACGGTATACGACCTTAATTTATAATTGATGTATATTGAAGATTAATAATTAAATAAGTACAATATACATAAAAAAAAAATGTAAAATGTATTATAATTACCTCTCACTTTCCTCAATCTACCTTTCCCCATCAAGTACTCCCCTTCAAATTTTTTAATGGAGTTGGGATCCCAAATGCGATCTACATGGATCTTTGCTGCAAACTTTGGAAGATATTCAGTAATGTACACCATGGTCCAGTATACCATATATCCCTCCACCATAGAACCCTCAGGATGTGCTCTTTTTCTAACCAAATCCTTCAAAAATTTCATGTGCCTCTCAACCATCCACTTTGAACTTGTGTGTACAGGTCCACACAATTCAATCTCCTCAACTTGGTGTATGAGGTAGTGTTCTTGTGCATTGAGAAATGTCGAAGGTAGAAATTTTTTCATTTCATATATTAGATGAGGATTTTTTCTCTTCCAATAATTTATATCTTCTTTACAGATTTATTTAGATGACAACCATCTACAAGTGATTCAAGGCACAAATATATTAGCGAGATTTAACAAAAATATACAATATATTACATAACAAGTAAAACAAATGGAAATTATAAGATCTATAGAATGAATTGAACAAATATTGCTACTTACCTCATGTATTTTCCAAGATCATATATAACTTGCTTGAATTTTTTGTCGAAGTTGTCTGGGAGAGATAGAGGTAGAACGTACTGCAACAATTATAAAATGGTATTTACATTATTTTTCCAAAAGTAGTAAACATAATACACTGAAGAGTACAAGTAGTATACAATATATATATATATATATATATATATATATATATATATATATATATATATATATATATATATATATATATATATATATATATATATATATATATATATATATATATATATATATATATATAATATCTAGAATAATTACCTTAATGAAGGTATGCCAATCATGTGTTTTCATCCCTAACCCAAATTCACCTTTCTTTGTTATGATATTATTTATGTTCGTAGCAAATCCTGTGGAAAATCAATTTTTTTGTATGACTTTTTTTATAACATTTCTTTGTTGCTTCGTTAATAACAAAGGAAGGGTGCTTATATTAATTTGGTCTCCATCGCTATTTAATTGAATGAAATTTTTCATTGCATGATTGGCTTCTTGAATGTCACTACAAATTTTGATATTTTTTTCTTTGTCATGGCTTCCATCCAATATTTTCCATAATGTTTATGTTATATTCTTTCTGATATGCATTGTATCAAACAAATGCACAATTTGTAGCTACTCATAGTAGGGAAACCTACTAAATTGTCTGGGATAACTTTTCATTCCCTATGGAAGTCGGCCATTAATTCCTTGATGACCTTCATGAAGCATATAAGTTAAACAAATTAACAACAAAAATCATTGTCAATTACAGCATGAGCAAACAAAACACAATATAAAAATATAAATTCCAAACATATCATTTATGATAGATAAACAATTTGATCCAATGTATAACCTTGACGATTCATTCTATTATATTCCAACTTCCATAGGCGAGGTGTCATTCTTTGTGGTTTTGATGTAGTTTCTTCTTTCCCATTGAAAAGATGTTTTTGAGTAGCTCGATACTTATGATTTTTGTGGAGGAATTTCCTATACTCATCAAACACCTGCTTTCCTAAACTTGTTGAACAACAAGATTTCATTTTTGGACCACAAATTGGACATGCAAATTTTCCCTTTGTTTGAAGACCTGCAAGATCATATATAATTCGATTAAATATGTCAATTTTTATAATTATATATAATGAATAGATTATTTAAAAAGCATGCATGATATCTACTTCAGAAAATTAAATATCATTAAAGTGTAGTCGAACATTATAACATACCACAAAAATGTGTTAGCTCTGGGGCATCATGAATTGTCCATACAAGCATTACATGGAATTGAAATTGTCTTTGTCCTATTGGTCTAGAGACGTCATACATAGTGACGCCATTCCATAACTTTAGTAACTTGTTGATAAGAGGCTCGATATAGACATTCATATCTTTAACTTGGTACTTACCTAGTTGAATGAACATAAACATTACATAATTATTATAACCATTTTACTCCAATATATATAAATTAAAGTACATGACTCTTAAATAAAAAATATATAAGTCATTATACAAAAAATAAGACAAATGAGATGCTACTACATTAAAGAAAATTGATGTAAAAAAATACCTGGAACAGTCATTTCCAACATTATGTGCTCCCTCTTTATTGACATCCATGGAGGTATGTTATTTTTTATAACAAAAATAGGCCACACTGAGTAAATAGATCTCATCTCTCCAAATGGATTGACACCGTCCATTGCCAATGAAATCTTGAGATTACGAGGTTCTTCGTTAAAGTGTGGTCATTTTCCTCCATGTCCCTAAATACAGAACCATATGTAGGCATTCAAAGAATGTCATCTCCACTTCTATTCCATGCATGGTAGTCCAAAAAGTGCACTAAGCTTTCACACCTAAATAATTGTTGCATATGTGGAATAATGATAATATAATGAAGAACCTTGTGAGACACCTTTTTTGTTAGTTGATTTGTTCAATATCTATTGATATGACATTCTGGGCATTCGGTTGCAAATTCATGTTGTTTATGATATATAATATGATTATTGGGACATGCATCTATTGCTTGATACTCCATTAAAATATCTTTCATAATGGTAGATAAATCTCGGTATGAGCGAGGTAAAATATTAGATGGTGGTAACAAAAATTCACCTATCAATCTACAACAAAAAAATAATTTGTTACTATATAAAGAATATTAATGGTACATATTTCATCATTTATTTACTAGTGATGAACTAACAACAATTAAAATAGATGAAAAAAGATGACATATATGACATACCTTAACATATGTGATATTTCTATGTTGGATAAACCATTCATAACCTTCAAGTTCACCAACAAAAATACAACAAAGAGAAGAGTTGTTTCAAATCCTTCATAAAGGGCTCGTGTGCCTTGTCAAGTATAGTTAAATCATGAACATCATTAAAGTCATCTCGATCATCATGATCATCTGCACCACTAAATGTGTCATGGATCAATGTATTTGTACCATCATCTTCAACTATGTTTTCTGGTGCATGATTATCTTCTTCCATAGGATCATTAACTTCATCTTCGATATTCACAGCTCCATGTTCCTATGCTTGCAAAACCAAATTCTTTGGGGTGTGATAATCCATATCTTGTGCCCTAGGGTGCCCCACCTTTATAATAATGATCGACACAAATAAACCATGATCATGATCAAGTGATTTTTTATATATATATAAATGTTAAAATGATATAAACATTTACAAATTCAATCAATATAAAGACATATAATGAACAACTTACCAATGGATGATAATCATGCCCCCCTTCAATGTGACCATGCTGCCTACAATTTTTCTTAGCTGTTGTGATAAAAAGTCCTCTCATCTTTAAGCCCTTGCAATTATTGCAAGGACAATAACATTTCCCATCACCCTTTCTTTTCAATCTAGCCCACATTCTAGCAATTGCCTGTTCATTTTGTTCTGCACTAATATTATCTAACATATTTTTTCTTTACCAAGCTTGAATATTTAGATCTTCAAAAAATATCAAACTTAAAATCCAATATTTTTTAATCATAGACAGGTAACAAAATCTAATAATTCTGATATTTTGCACCAAAAAAATTTGGCATGCAACCACCCCTACAAAAGAGAAGATATTCTAAAGTTAATGACCCCAAAAAACACTTTAAAATGCTAATTCCAGAACATATTAAACTCTAATTTTACTATGATTTCCAACTATTAGACTCCTAAAATCATAATATTGAACTTGTACAACAAAATATGGAATTCTAAAAATGCACAAGTCTAAAAATGAAATCTGATGAGATGTTGCTTTAAAATATGATTTTCAAACCTGGAAGTACAAATCTGACTTCACAAATGAATTCTGGAAAAAGACAATGACTACCCTCAACTTGGCGATATCTTCTTGAATTTTTTCTGATTTTTTCTCAAGAAAATTATCCTTAGTTCTCCACAAACTATCACAAGTATAGCAAAACATTGTCGCAATAAATAGGCGAACTCACTTTTATTTATGTTGGCCGCAATTTAATTTTTTCACATTTTGCATGTTCGTCAAAATTTTGACGAAAACCCAGGTTCATCGAAATTTTGACGAACGTCGGGGATAAAATTTTAAAAAATTGAAAATTACACATCAAATATCACAAGTACCCGATAATACATCAAATTATACATCTTTCATAGGAATTTTTTTTGGATTTTGTAGTCAAATGAGTTAGTGAGGGGGAGATGGCAATAAAGATGGACATGGAGATGGTGAGAGTACTGGATTGTGAGTGGTGAGAGCGTAATGAAGATGGACATGGGGATGGGGAGAGCACTAACTTGCAAGTGGGAGAGGGTAATAAAGATGGACATGGGGACAAGGATAGTGTTGGCTTGCAAGGGGGAGATGGAAATAAAGATGGACATGGGGACCGGGAGAGAAGTGGCGTGCCATCTATATAGGTAATAGACCCAACACACTTCCATTCTTTTGTTCTTATTTCTTTATGAATCATTTAATATGTTTTGAATTATGATTCACATCAATGACATTTCCATTGCAACCAATTCATGTTGATGAACATATGGTAGAGTTCAAGGGCATCACTTTTAATATTGATGATCACATTGATCTTTGGAGGTAGCATAAATGGGTTGCAAAAGGCATTGTACACTATGTCGAAAGAAAGAGTAAAACCCACAACTTTACACAGCTAGAAAATTGTGTGAGAGTCAACATTATTGAGGCCATTGCTAGTGACCGATTAGTGTCATTTCCATGTCTTGGCGCAGAGACCGTCGAAGAGTGTGTGGTTGGCTTTGTGGTATGGAAGCTCTCTGAGATGATGCATTCTCTTCCAAAGGTACATATAAATGATATGTTGTATATATCATACTACCTTATATTGTTTCCATCCATATGTTAATTGTGATTAATTATTTGTTATAGGGTGAAGGTGTTCAAAGTGCCAAGGACAAAGCATATCCTATGAAGAAATATGTTGTTTCACATTCATCATCTATGAGGATTCATGGAATTTTAATCACCCCTCCCGAAATACACAACCCTAAGAAATGTGCCATTTATTACACAGGCATGAACTCAATTGAAAAGAATAGGCAGTGTAGGATATGATGAGATAGGCTCACAATAGTGATTGTGCATTGTGGATTTCATTATTTTATTATTGAACAATTATGGTGTAGAGATATACCTTTT
This sequence comes from Sequoia sempervirens, assembly GCA_007258455.2. Taxonomy (NCBI): domain Eukaryota; kingdom Viridiplantae; phylum Streptophyta; class Pinopsida; order Cupressales; family Cupressaceae; genus Sequoia; species Sequoia sempervirens. The sequence continues at coordinate 48,435 of VDFB02103457.1, read as the reverse complement.
TCATATGTTTGAACACTATGTTGTTATACATTTGATATCAAAATTTTGATGGCCCTCTATAATTATTTGATTATTGAAAATTTATGGTGAATAGACATACTATTTTCATATGTTTGAACACTATGTTGTTATCCATTTCATATCAAACTTTCATGGCCCTCTATAATTACATTATCAACAATGTCAAATAATGGTAGGAAATGCTAGCTCAAGTGTTACTGTTTATGGTAGCTTGCTTATAAATGAAAAAGATAAGTTGACATGTAAATCATTTCACCTCAAAAATTTTGACTATAGCAATCAATGGTATTAAATGCACTAATCATACATGGCATTGAATAGAGTATAGCAATAAATGTTGTGTGTATGTATATGCATGTACCTAAGTGGGCAACTATTTGCATTGTTGGAAAACACACTATCCCCTGTCAGTTATTTCCTTATGATAAGTATTTATTTCTGATGCTTCAAATATGAATTGAATTCCACTTTCATATTTCATAAAAAAAAAATTATTTTATACACTCCAAAAATGTAATGAAGTCCACTTTGAAATTTTATAACAACTAGTTGGATGAGTAAAAATGGCATTTCATTTTTTCATGTCATTGGAACAAATAAAATGCTTGCATTATTTGTAGTGTTGGGAAACACACAGTCCTATGCCAGTTACTTCATTATAAAAAGTTACTTATTTATGTCAACTTACTTACAAATGTAAGCACATGCAATGAGCACTTTATGTTCTGGAGACTGTAACAAAATAGTTTATTGAAGTTCAACTTCATATTTTATAACAACCCTTTCTTTCATCAAACATTCCATTTCAATATCGTAATACATTTACATCACAAGATGCACAAAAAAGTTGCAGGATGGAAAACACATAGGGTTTTCACTCACTTCTCAATCTTGTTCAAAGACAATAGTTACTGTTATGCATACTATAACAAAATAGTGTAATCAAGTCCACCTTCATATTTTATAACAACCCTTACTTTAGCAAACATTCTATTTCAATATCGTAATACATTTGGAATAGAAGTTGCACAAAAAAAGTTGCAGGATGGAAAACACACAGGGTTGTCCCTCACTTCTCAATTTTTGTTCAAAGGAAACACTTAATATTATGCAGACTGTAACAACACAATGTATTGAAGTTCACCTTCATATTTTATAACAACCCTTACTTTCATCAAATATTCCATTTCAATATCGTAATATGTTTACATCACAAGATGCACAAAAAAGTTATAGGATGGAAAACACACAGGGTTGTCACTCACTTCTCAATTCTTGTTCAAAGACAACAATTACTGTTATGCAGACTATAAAAAAAGTGTATTCAAGTTCACCTTCATATTTTATAACAACCCATACTTGTACAAAACATTCCATTTCAACATTTTAATACATTTGGAACACAAGATGAACAAAAAAGTTGCAGGATGGAAAATACACAAGGTTGTCCCTCACTTCTCAATTCTTGTTCAATGACAACACTTACTGTTATGCAGACTGTAACAACATAATGTATTCATGTTCACCTTCATATTTTATAACAACCCTTACTTGTAACAAACATTCCAATTCAATATCATAATACGTTTGGAACACAAGATGCACACAAAAATTGCAGGATGGAAAACACACAGGGTTGTCCCTCACTTCTCAATGCTTGTTCAAAGACAACACTTATTGTTATGTATACTATAACAACATAATGTATTTAAGTTCACCTCCATATTTTATAACAACCCTTACTCGCAGCAAACATTCCATTTCAACATTGTAATACATTTGGAACACAAGATGCACAAAATTAGTTGTAGGATGGAAAACACACAGGGTTGTTCCTCATTTCTCAATTCTTGTTCAAAGATAATACTTACCATTATGCATTCTGTAACAACATAATGTATTCATGTTCACCTTCATATTTTACAACAACCCTTACTTGTAACAAACATTACATTTCAATATTATAATACGTTTGGAACACAAGATGCACAAAAAAAAGTTGCAGGATGGAGAACACACAGGGTTTTCCATCACTTCTCAATGCTTGTTCAAATACAACACTTACTATTATGCAGACTATAACAACACAATGTATTGAAGTTCACCTTCATATTTTATAACAACCCTTACAACAAACATTCCATTTCAACATCGTAATACATTTGGAACACAAGATGCACAATAAAAGTTGTAGGATGGAGAACACACAAGGTTGTCCCTCACTTCTCATTTCTTGTTCAAAGACAACACTTACTGTTATGCAGACTATAACAACACAATGTATTGAAGTTCACCTTCATATTTTATAACAACCTTTACTCGCAACAAACATTCCATTTCAATATCATAATACATTTGGAACACAAGATGCACAAAAAAAGTTTTAGGATGGAAAACACACAAGGTTGTCCATCACTTCTCATTTCTTGTTCAAAGACAACACTTACTATTATGCAAACTCTAACAACACAATGTATTCAAGTTCAGCTTCATATTTTATAACAACCCTTACTTGCAACAAACATTCCATTTCAATATTGTTATACTTATGACCTGTATAAGAAATTAGTTCTACTTAAAGGTATTGAAATGAGAAAAAAAATTGAGGATTTACATATAAAATCATAGAAACAAGTGTCAATCATTCATACATACAATGAAGTAGCCATTGACAAGGGAAACAAAAAGAATTTTATTGATAAAAGAGGTCCTTACATAGTTGTATAAGTCTGAAAATGAGCTACAATTTGTTGTCTCTAGCAATGAAAGAACTCAAAAAGTTACAATACAATGCTTGGAGAGAAAATACGTAGCAAAAATATTCCTACAAATGGAACTTTCAGCTTAATATACACCATATCTGGTAGTCCCTACTTGAAGAATCACTCCTTTAATAGATAAATTTAGAACAGAATCACTGCATGATTCTAAAACTTTTGATTAGTTGATGATAAAAAATTTACCATGTATAGAATACCTACTATCCCTTTTACCAAAACTATGTCCACCTCACAATCATTAAGCATTAATTTTTGGCTTTCAGTAGCCCTCATGACTATAGCTATGACTGCCTTCTCAGTAAAAATTAAAAAATTACTATCACTATCTTTCTTGATTTGGCATCATTTAGTTTAGTCATACCTTTTCCTATCATAGGTGGCCCATAGAAGAACATATTCTAAAAAAGGAAATTCACTAGACTTTTTATTTACAATTGCTTTTCCAAGTTGTCCAGTTCTCTTCTTCAATGCTTCATCTATGTAACACAAATATACATCCAACTTTTTCCATTGTACTGTGCAGTTTCACATAACCCCTTTGTGTGTCATGGATAACAAAATCTCTAGAAAGATGGCCTAAAATACTAAGAAGAATACATTATATCATCTAGTTATGCTACAATAATAGAGGATAGTTACATTGAAATAAAGATATTAAGGATCTTAGGATAGTCATGGAGGCAAATTGCTCTTATTGAATTGTCAATATTAATAAGGTATCATCAAATAAGGCATTGAACTTATTAGATCTCTGTTGCTTTGCCTTAATGATTATCATCTCTATGAACAACTCTGTGCATTATGATTTTGACTATCCCTATAGAAAATAATGTCCCTTTCTTTGCCTTTAAGTCTGTGGTCCATTTTTTTGGGGTAGTGCCATTAAGGGAAACCTTTTCCATAGCCATAATTTGTAAAAAGGAAGTTTTGTTTGCTTCAAGTGACCAAACAACAAAGGATAAGAGGAAATTAGTCGAGAACAACAAAAGTATCTAGTGAATCTATAATCAAAACTAAAGCAATTTTTATTTTCCTTTTCTTTAACAAAAAAAATGCATTGTATGCTTCACGAGGATGATCCTCAAAGTCATGACATTTTTATGCACAAACTTCATAACTAGTGAACAACTATATTGACAAGCATATGTAAAAAGGTATGTGAAAGTTCATGCTAATCATAAGCTCAAATACAATAAGACAAAACAACTCCAATATTTTGACTGACTCCCTTTATTGTGGATGATAAGAAACCATTCAATAACCCTGGGAAGATGAAGTAGCCCATTCATAAGATGCTAGTGAAAAATATTTGATAGATGAATCATACAACATCATCAAACATGCAAAATGGGCTCCCCATCATCATTTGTTGGAATTTCCCATTGAAGAGTTTAAATGCTTATCCATTTAAAGGTTATTTTGAAAAAATAAAATATGCTAAAAATAACAAGCCTTACTTGTAGCAAACATTCCATTTCAATATCGTGATACGTTTGGGACACAATTTGTAGGATGGAAAACACAGAGGGTTGTCACTCACTTCTCAATAGGCACTTCAATGACAACATTTCTTTTATGCAAGTTGTATCAACAATGTATTGATGTTCATATTTTATAACAGTATTGCATAAATATTCAACTTCACCTTCATATTTTATAAGAACAGTAAAGTGCATAAATATTCAACTTGAGCTTCACATTTTATAAAAATATTGAAAATCACCTTCATATTTTATAGCAACGCCTACTTGTAGCAAACATTCCATTTCAATATCATCATATGTTTCGAACAGAAAATGCACAAAAAAGTTGTAGGATGGACAACACACAAGGTTGTGACAATGTTTTCAAATGTTTACAGATTTGATTTGAGATAAATAATTCGCATCACACAATCAAATGTAAAAACATTTTGAGTCAATATTATAGATTCTCAAGAAAATTACAAGCCACATTTAATACTGCTAACACTGAGAACTACATCAACCATTTACGAATAGGTATAATTTCTATTTTCTCAGCATCTGGAAGAATTTTTCGCACTCTAATTGTCAAGGTGGAATTGATAGCATACAATGTTGGCACCCCATAATACTCATGTAGTAGCCTGAATGTTGGTCTAACATGGTGGATCTCAAACCTGACAATGTGGTTGAATTTGAACATGGCCAGCAACCATTCCTTCATAGGACCCATGTGATTACTAACTAGAGATTCCCCTTAAGGAATCTCATAAACCTCATGCTCAACTCATCCGTAAGATTGTGCTTTCATATGATTACTATTGGTTGAATGCATACCTTCCAGATGCATCCAACTAGGAAAAGGTCTCAAATTTCTCAATAAAGAGGCATTGGCCAATCACATAAATTTACAATCTCTATTTCTAGATTGTAATATTGAATGTCCATTCCCATTTTTTCCCATACACCAAAGACGTTAAAGAAGTGGGAATAATTATGATAGTTGAAATTAGTGTGGTTTGGCCTTTTCTATCAATTCTCCTTAACATCTTTTCTTACAACCTATATGGGAGACTCAATTCTTCAATGCGAGCAAGAATACTGCACGGAAGATATGGGTGGTAGTTGGTCAACCAAATAGCCACCCATGCTCATGAATTGTGTGACATATTCTCTATAACTGGAGCAACAAGTAGTGAAATGCCTGAAATGAAAGACAAAACATTTTTTTTAAAGGTACAATTGCATTCTCTAATTAGAAAGACACTCTCAATGCAATGAAAACACTAAAAAAGAAGTGAGCAAAGTGGAAGATATAGATAATGTTTTCACTAAAGAGAGTTTACCTATTCTCCAGAACTTAAAAAGTAGCATGTGTAGTATCTCCAATGGGAATATGGGGTATGTGTAGGATCATCATGGAAAAAATAGGCCCTTAAGTGGCGAAAAAGTTAGAAAAATAAGAGTTAGGCAACTTGACATAAAATTTTGAATAAGTTATCTATAATATTTCGAAAATATGTAAGAATAGAATATGTAGCAAATTGAATGTAGTTTCTAAACTACTAGGTTTTTTTTTTTTAAATCTATTTGGTGAAAATTTGAAATTTCAATTCAATAGTACTTAAATTTCAGGGAAAAATAAGAAGTAGGTGTCTTTCGACCACCCTAACCACAATAAAATGATAATATTTTTTGTAAGATTTTAAATATAAGTAGAGGACTCATGTCCCAATGTGATGCATATTTTTTTGTAATTTTTTCCAAGTAAATAATTAATTATGAATTTTTATTACAACTTTTAAAAAATATAAAAGCTCATTTGTTTGACCACCTTAACTTGGTCAAAATTTCATGAAATTCAATTTTTTTAAATCATATAGTATGTGAAGCATAGAATGTGACACATGTTTTGATTCAAAAAATGTGATATTGTTTGAAAGCTATAGATTTTTTCAATCAGCCTATCAATCAAGACTTTAGTCATAATTCAAATAGAAAATGAATAATAATTATTTATTAAATTCAAAGTAAAGCATAATTTATATTGGTGGAAAGTTGAGAATCTCCTTTAAAAACCCTTTTCATTTCATCAATTTTGGGTAAAAAAAAAGTTATCAGCCACATACCCATCATATCGCCACTTTTTGGCCCATCATGATCCTGCGCATACCCTATGGCAATGCACAACTAGAATAGCAGGAACTAAAATGCTTGAAACGAAAGACAACAAAATTTTCAATAGATACAACAACATTATCTAATTAGAAAGACAATCTGAATTTTGGCTTCATTACATTCTTGGACTATACGAAACATTAACATTTTCATGACAAAATAGCTGATAGGGAACAATGTGTTTTCAAACATGACAAATAATGTGAGAATTTATTTATTGCAATCAGATGAAGAAAGGGAGAAAGGACATTTGGACTGTATGAAATAGTTGCTCAAAAAATTTGAAGTGAAACAAAACTTTTCATAACGAACTAACTATGTAGGGACAGTGTGTTTTCCAATAGTGCAAACACTATGACCAGTTTTAGTGGTAAGGAAACAAAACTTTTCATAAGGAACAAATCTACATGGGACAATGTGTTTTCCAGCAGTGCAAACACTATGACCATTTTTAGTGGTAATGAAAAAAAATTCATAAGGAACAAAGTGACATGGGACAGTGTGTTTTCTAGCAGTGCAAACACTATGACCATTTTATTTGTTCCAATTAGACTGAGAATGTGAAATTCCTTTTTTTACTGTACCAAATAGTTGCTCAAAAATAGAAAATGGACTTGATTACGGTCTTTGTCATGACAAAATAAAACTTTTCATAATGAACTAACTGACATTTGGACTATGTGTTTTACAACAACAAACAATGTGAGCATTTTATTTGTTCCAATCAAATGAAAGTTAAATGGAATTTTGACTGTACCAAAACATTTTCAAAGTGGACTTCATAACATTCTTGGTCGCAACGATACAAAAAACATTTTAGAATGAGCTAACTAACAAGGGATAGTGTATTTCCCAACACTGCAAATAATGTGACCATTTTTTTTGTGCAATGGACATATGGAAACACACAAGTGGAGTGGGATGTAGTAGAATTCTTGGAATGAAGAAGGGAACTGGTATGAGAGCACTTGAAAAGAAGTGAGAAATGTGAAAGAGATAGATAAAGTTTTGACTGAAAAAATTCTTCTTGCTCTTCATGAGTTGAGGAAGGACTGTGTGCACTATGCTTACCTAAAAATTGAGGTTCACTAAAGTATGCTTTTGCAATCCATAGTAACTCTTGAAGAAGCAGCAAAGTGAATGCATGTTGTCCGATATCAGTCTGTCACCATAGCCAAAATTTTATAATGAAGCATGGTATTGCATAATTTCATAACAAAAATTGGACTTACCTATGCATAGTTATTAAATTGGAAACCATACCTTCCATTAGGTTTACACTTGCGAAAGACAGTCCTCGGTGAGTAATCCTTTCCCCATATTGGAGTGCTGAAGCGAACAAAAAAGGCCAAAAAAGAAATCAAAAATTTTATGATGTCGTAGAAGCACATACTGTAAAAAGAAATATGCAATACCATTTCCTATTACAATATAGAAATTGAAATAGGTTTTCTCATAGTCACCCATATTAGATGTTGTATCCTTTGCCCCATCCATAGCAGTTGCGCCTAAAGTCTCGCATTGCATATTGACACACATTCAAGCTATTGTTCATGGAGAAGTTAAATGAGACATATAGAGGAGTTTGGTGATCTTACTATTTTGCAGCACGCTTCATACAATGGGTTGCACGTCGACGACTATCCCTGCTTGCACTAAACCATGGATGCATGAAACGGTGCTAGTTACAGCTTCATCAAGATGGGGAATGAATTCAAATGGCAATGCATTTGATTGTTGTAGGTCCTATAGAAACCTCTCGATGCACTGTGCATATTATTGCACCTGATGTAGACACTATGGTGGTGTACACATCACTTTGTTCAATATTTCATTCATGTCATTCCAAATTCACATTTTCAGAAAATTTTCATCATATACATGAGTGATATAAGGAGCTTGTGTAGGGGTGAGAAGATTAGGATTGTTTTTCTCGATACCCCCTATGACAATGTCTCATTCAAATATATCCCTCTATCAACTAGTTGGCCTCCCCCGTCTAAATAAACACATAGAAGAAACTTGTATTACGTAGTAGAAAATGCAAAAAACAATTAACTCCCATAAAGTAACACAATTTGAATTGAAATTCACTTACCGTGGACCACCCCTTCAATGGAAGATGATCTTTTAATCAAGTCAGCAACCTTCAAGACATGTTTGCAAGTGTTCCCCTGCAAACTCCAAGGGCACTCACAAACAAAAAGGTGCCCCAAAGTTTTTGAACAAGGTAGTGGTAAACTTACTTTAACTTAAAGATATCAAGTTTCCACAATCCATCAAGTAGAAGCTAAAATTTTTCTGGATTTGATTATGTTTCAGTTTTTCTCATCCTGATGATGGATCATGTAGTATGATTCGAAACGTTGATGTGAAAAACTGAAACACAATCAAATCCAGAAAAATTTTAGCTTTTACTTTAACTTTTCACCCAGTACTATCTAGGATGTGTTTCATTGGTAACACAATGATCGTCTAAAATTTCCTTGGCCCACTCAAAACTAGATCACATATTTAAAAACTTATCGTTCATGAAAAACCCATATTGCTGCAACTTTTTGTTTTTCCTATAGAATGGTTCCATTTTATACACAAGTGTGTAATACAAAGAGTCCATTCTTGTAGTGCATTTTTTAGAATGATCACACAAGTACCGAGTTTTGAGTGCACAATGGTATGACTCAATGGCTGCATTTGTATTCTAGTTGGCATGTGGGAATAGTCTACAATTTTTTTCCCACATGGCTGTGAAAAAAAATCCAATAGTCAAGTAAACGACAACGTATTAGAGGTAACATCAAAGAATGTGAATGGTGCAAATCCTACAAGGTGACAGAAATTGTCAACTCAACAATTTGACCTTCTCCTTTGCACCAGGTCTTGTTGAAGTACTCTAAAACTCGGGGCTGATCATTGAACTCCTCAAAGAAAGAGTTCAATAGTTGAGTGATGCTATCTTCGCTATCACCGATTGCCATCATTATCATGCCAAGTCTGCGGAAGATGTCCATTTCCCTTTCCTTGGCTTCGTACTTATATACATTCTTCATCCAAACTCTTTTTAACATTCCAAAGGCATAGAAGCAAACGACATTGAAAGACAACCCTAGTAGACAATAAAAATAATATTTTTTACCACTCATCTGCATGAAAAAGTGGGATTGAAAATAAATAGAAAATGAGAAAGGTATGCAAATGAACAAAGAGATGGACATATTGTATGGCTTGGATTTTTGCTGCCGCATCATCAGTAAAAAAATGCATTGATTCTCTAGTTGGGTCTAGCTCTTCTTCCATGGGCATGCAATATGTGTAGCCACGTAGAGATGTCCTCAATCTTGTTTCATGCGGAGACTACCCATGCAATAGGCACACCACTCTGTTTCTCATCAAAAATGAGAAAAGCAATGGAAATTGTAGACATAACAACTCAACATGAGCATTGTCAGGTTTATAACTAACAAGATCATTGAAAAGATGAATAACTATTTGTCAATGTTTGTAAGGCCTCACCCCATATTTGTTAGTGGAAAATGTGGAATCCATCGAGATGATTGAATTTTGTGAGGGGATAACCATTCTATCCAGCATCCATGGAGTCTGAACCCTGATAATGAAAGGTGTATAGTTCCCATGGGGCCATTGAAAGTAGAATTTTTCAAAGTCATGTCCATTCCACATCATGATACTTGTTGAATTGACTATGTGTTTTTGTGCATGAATAGAATGCACCTTTCACCAGGCATTCATTACATCTTTTCTTGTAAGGAATTGATCTCTCTTTGACATCATGCCACATAAGATAGGATCATTGATGTGTCTATCCATTATTGCATTGATACTAACGTCCATGAGTAAAAGTATTTCAATATAGCTTTTGTACTCTGTGTATAGATTAGCGACAAAAATAGAACACCTATCTCCACTTTTTTCATTAATTCCATGGAAAAATTCATCGTTTTTATCGACGTGGAACATTTCTTTGTAGATAATGTAGGAAATTTTGGGTCTACCAAGCATAACATTTACAATGAAGTGGCATTGACAACCTCGCATTTGTATAAAAGTCCTATTTTGTTTATTCTCTAGTGGAGGCTAGTCTCTAAGGTCTATAGGACCGTATTGACACCAATAGCTATGAAGAAAGAATCATCTCATCATCTTGAAGCAAGAGAGAATAAAATATTATTATACCATACAAGTGAATGTTGAAAGATACAAACCTATGATACCAAATTTTTTTTCCATATTTTTTGTCATCGAGGGGATGCATGATGGTAGGCTATCTTTTTTTCTTGTCCAAAAATTTAGATTCAAAACATTCAACGGATATTTCACCATGAATGAAATCATTAAGTCTCCTATGAGGAATTTTTGTGACAAGGTCAGGGACCCCATCCTTCTTGACGAAAATAGGAGTCCATTGCAAATTGGAAGAGGAAAAATGAGAGGCTCCATCTCATACATCTTGCACTTCCAATTCATATTCCTTCTTCCATTTCAAACCTCTCCCCATTCTATGAAAGGATGGAATTGGATGAACATTTAAAATTAATGCAGATTGTGTCAAGAAAAATAAAGAAATCATTCATTGAACGTGAGTAAAATGTGCTTGCATTGTTGTCACCCATGTGAAACCAATAGGAGGTTGCCGACTTCACCTGAAGAAAATTAAAGGTGATAGATTGAATCAAGATACACATAAAATATAACACAAATGTGGGCTGGAAATTAGACTGTCTATCTCAACATACAAATGGACATAGACAATGATAACATGAAATGACAACCAAAACCTTTTATGACAACTTCGTATGTAAAAAAAGGTGAATACATTACTATCAACAATGCCAAAATGATAACAAGTTTGATGCATCTATTGACAAAAAAATTAATGAGCAATAGAGAGAATGAGAAATAGAAGAAAGGTGTAAAATATCTTTTCAAAAATGATGTAATCCAATGTAGGTTGGAAAAAATAGCGTGTAGTTGAACCTCCAAGTAGACATAAAGACTGCAAGTAAATTCACAACTCCGCATGTAAATATAACAAAGATTTCAGACTATATGGGGTGTACAAACCTCTTTTACCTAAGGGAGCATGTTGTGATATTCATCCTTCCATTTGGTGTGATGTAACATGAGGAGAAAAATAACATCTAGCAATTCATGAAATAAACAAGTGAAGGTTGAACCACATGATGAGTGGTTCAATCTACAACTTTGTATGTGGCGTAGGAGTGTAACGTGCATAATAGTATGTAATTAGTTATACAATTTCAACGATAGATGTATTATCATTGGAAAATATGTTTGTTGTGGTGCATGTGCATGTGTTATAGGAGAGGAAGGGTTAGAGGGCAACCAAAACCTTTGATGACAACCTTGTATGTAAAAAAAAGTGCATCCATTACTACAAGCAATGCCAATATGATAAAATGTTTGTTGCATCTGTTGGAAAAATGATGAATTAGTAATGGAGAGAATGAGGAAACGAAAAAAGGTGTAAAATGTCCTATAAACCATGATGTAAACCAATGTAGGTTGGAAAACATAGCATGTAGATGAAACTCCACACTAACATAAATATCACAAGTAAATTCACAACCCCACATGTAAATATAACAAATATTTCAGAGTATATGGGGTGTACAAATCTCTTTTATCTAAGGAGGCATGTTGTGATATTCAACCTTCAATTTGGCATGACTTAAAATGAGGAGAAAAAGCACATATAGCAATTCATGAAATAAACAAGTGAAGGTTGAGCCACATGATGAGTGGTTCAACCTACAAATTTGTATGTGGCATAGGAGTGTAACGTGCATAATAATATGTAATTACTTCTACAATTCCAACAAAATATGTATTATTTTGGGAAAATATTTTGGTTGTGGTGTGTGTGTATGTGTTAAAGAATAGGAAGGGTTAGAGGGCAACCAAAACCTTTGATGACAACCTTGTATGTAAAAAAAAGTGCATCCATTGCTGCCATCAATGCCAAAATGATAACATGTTTGTTGTATTTGTTAAAAAAAAGATGAATCAGTAATGGAGAGAATGAGGAAAGGCAGAAAAGTGTAAAATTTCCTATCAAGCATGATGTAAGCCAATGCAGCTTGGAAAAAATAGCTTGTAGATAAACCTCCAAGTGGACATAAGACCACAAGTAAATTCACAATCTCACATATAAATATAACTAAGATTTCAGAGTATATAGGGTGTAAAAACCTCTTTTACCTGATGAGGCATGTTGTGATATTCAACCTTCCATTTAGGGTGACTTAACATGTGCAACAAAGGCACATCTAGAAATTCATGAAATAAACAAGTGAAGGTCGAACCACATAATGAGTGGTTCAACCTGCAACTTTGTATGTTGTGTATGAGTGTAATATGCATAACACTATGTAATTACTTCTACAGTTGCAACAATAGATATATTAGGGAAGATACATTGGTTGTTGTGCATGTGTATGTGCTAATGGAGAGGAAAAGTTAGAGGGCAACCAAAACCTTTTATGACAACCTTGTATGTAAATAAATGTGCATCCATTGCTGCCAGCAACACCAAAAGAATAATTTTTTTTTTTCATCTATTGAAAAAATCATGAATCAATAATGGAGTGAATCAAGAAAGGCATACATATGTAAATTTTTCTATCAACCATGATGTCATCCAATGCATGTTGGAAAACAGAGTGTCTACTTGAACCTCTAAGAGGACATAAAGACCATATGTAAAATCACAACCTCGCATGAACAAAGACTAAGACATCATATTATATGGGGTGTACAAACCTGTTTTACCTGAGAAGGCATGTTGTAATATTGTGTCTTCCATTTGGGGTTACTTAACATGACCAACAAAAGCATATATGACAACTCATGAACTAAAAAAGTGTAGGTTGAACAACATGATGAGAAGTCCAACTTGCAACTTTATATGTAGCTTATAACCATAACATGAATAATAATATGTAATTACTTATATGGATTTTAGCAATGTGAAAAGAAAAAAATATGTTCTTTGCATCTGCTGATAAAAAAATGACACAATGAAAGTAGGCAAGAACATGTTTTTTTTGTGCATTTATTTGTGAAACATATGAAGAATGTGAAAAGAAAATTTTAACTGTAAACCACAATTGCAATAAATTGTGAAGCTCACTTGTATTGAAAACCATAGTGAATGAGATAAATACTGTGTTGACTTAAGAGATTCTTTATACTCTTGATTAATTGACAAAGAAGCATTTGTAGTATGTGCAAAGGTGAAGAAACAATGCCAATTTGGAGGCGGCAGGTTCTGTAGTTTATGAAATTGAAAAGGAATCTTCTCTAAAAACACTTGAAGACAAGGAGATCAATCTTAATGAGATAGATATTGTTTTAACTGAAGATATGTTTACCACTCTTGAGAACTTGAGGAAGGAGCACATGCAGTATGTGCAATGAGAAAATCGCAATGTAGAAGTGGATAAAGTCGAGAGATTTTGTATTGCATATGAATTTTTCTAAGAAGAAAAAATGAAAGATGATGCTATACCTGGATTTGAACTAGTGAAGTCAAACATATATGAACATAAAACTAAACATGACCAGAAAAAATTCCACCCTTCAGCTTATAGCAAGAAAAAATATAAAAAATACAACCCACAGTGTTTTCCAACATGCCTATAGTTTATTAATTTTAGAAATTTGAAACGCAATTTTTAGTCTACCTAAGATTTGTTATATATTTTGAAGATGTGCCTTTCATTACATTTATATTGTGTAAACAAGAAAAGGTTTTCATTGCAATCATATTGTCTATATAATCAGAGGTTGGAAAACACAGTGCGTTAAGAAACCTGTGACCCACAGAGTGTTGAAAAACCCTCTATGTATAAGAACACAATTGGTTGGTCACCCCTCAGCTAAATATGGTTAGTTTTATGTATCCCCCAGCTACAACTCCTCCCAAAATTCTTCACCCTTCAGGTTTGTACAAGCTCAACAAACTAACTCGCAATCCACTGTGTTTTCCTATCTACCTATATTTTAATGATATGACGAAATCCAAATGTAATTCATACTATAAGTAATAGTTTTGGTAAAATTTTAAGGTTCCTTTTCTTACATTGATAGTGTAAAGTTTTCATTACACTCATTTTTTCTATTGATAATTCAATGTTGGAAAACATTGTGGGTTGAGGAACCTGAGATCTTCTTAATACTTCAAGAGGTAGCAGGTACTAGAATGTATGAAATGAATAAGGAAACATCCCTAAAAACACTCGAAAAGAAGAAAAACAAATTGTACGAGATATATAATGTATTGACTGAAGAGATTCTTCCTACTCTTGAGAAGTTGGGGAAGGAGCATTTAAAGTATGTGCAATGGGCAAATGACATTGCAAAATTGGACACAACAAGTACTAGAATGTATGAAATGACAAAGGACTCTTCTATAAAATACTTGAAAAGAAGCAGACCATAGTGAATGAGACAAATAATGTATTGATTAAAGAGACTTAGTGTTGTTGAGAATTTCAGAGAGTTGCATGTGCAGTATTTGTAATGGGAAAGTGCCAATGCAAAAGTGGATAAAGTCAATAAATTTTGTATTCCATATGAACTTATGCAAAAAAAGAAAGTGAGAGATTATGCTATAAATGGAGTTGAACAAATGAAGTCAAAGATTCTTCAACTTAAGAATTTCATGGAACAAATAAAATTTGAAATAGATGATAATGAAAAGGAAAAAATAGATCTTAGAGCAGAAAAAGAGAATTAGTTGGCTGGAGACATGAAATCCCTATGTGAAAAGGTAGACAAGTTTTGTAAATAACTTATCAATACATTCTCTAATTAGAAATACACTCTCAAAGCTAAGCAAAGAGCGGTTGCAAAGTTACATAAAAGTATTGAAGACATTGAAAACACTATTGAGAAAAATGATGCTATTGTCCTAAGGGCTTATGAGGAAGCAACTACTCCAAAGCTACAAATAAAAGATATGAAATAGAAGGTAGAATCTCATGAAAATGAATTCCATGGGGGTGATAACAAGTAACAACAATGGGGATGAGCAAAAATGTCTGACTGAATGGCTTGAAGATGCAAAAGAAATAGTTGGAACTGCTGAAACTGAAGTAAAACAACATAAACACTACAATTAACCAACTAGAAAATAAATTAAAAGATTAAAAAAAAATATATCATTGAAATAAAAGGATTTTAATTAATGGTGTGTCACAATTAGAAGTGCAATATAAAAGACAGGAAGTTGAAAATATAAACATAACAATGGAATATGTGATTTTGAAGACATTCATACTGTTTTGTAACATTCCATGTTGTAAAACCGTAGGTGTTAAGAAACAAGCAACCCACCGTGAGACAACCCTTTACATTTAAACAAATAGATTCAAATAACTAAACCCCAACATTTTGTTTTTCAAATATTTTTGTACAATTTTTTCTCAATCATGTTAAATTTAAACACAACAATGGAATGTGATATTTTCAAGACATTCATACTGTTTTGTAACATTCCATGTTGCAAAACCATAGGTGTTAAGAAGCAACCAACCCACCATGAGACAACCCTTTAAATTTAAACAAGATGATTCAAATAACTGAAACCCAACATTGTGTTTTCCAAATTAAAATTATTTTGTGTACTTTTTACTTTCAACCATGCAAACTTTAAACATAATGGAATGTGTGATTTTGAAGACATTCATACTATTTTGTAACATTCCATGTTGCAAAACCGTAGGTGTTAAGAAGCAAGCAACCCACCATTTAAACAAGGAGATTCAAATATCTGAAACCCGACATTGTGTTTTCCAAATTACAATTATTTTGTGCTCTTTTTTTTCAATCATGCGAAATTTAACCTAAACAATGGAATGTGTGATTTTGAAGAAATTAATACTATTTTGTAACATTCCATGTTGCAAAACAGTAGGTGTTAAGAAGCAAGTAACCCACCATGAGACAACCCTATACATTTAAACAAGGAGATTCAAATAATTGAAACCCAACATTGTGTTTTCCAAATTATAATTATTTTGTGCACTTTTTTTTTTCAATCATACGAAATTTAAACACAACAATGGAGTGTGTGATTTTGAAAAAATTCATACTATTTTGTAACATTCCATGTTGCAAAACTATAGGTGTTAAGAAGCAAGCAACCCACCATGAGACAACCCTTTACATTTAAACAAGGAGATTCAAATAACTGAAACCCAAAATTGTGTTTTCCAAATTATAATTATTTTGTGCAATATTTTTTTCAATCATGTGAAATTTAAACACAACAATGGAATGTGTGATTTTGAATATATTCATACTATTTTGTAACATTCCATGTTGCAAAACCATAGGTGTTAAGAAGCAAGTAACCAACCATGAGAAAAAACTTTACATTTAAACAAGGAGATTCAAATAACTGAAACCAACATTGTGCTTTCCAAATTACAATTATTTTGTGCACTTTTCTTTTTCAATCATGCAAACTATAAACCCAACAATGGAATGTGTGATTTTGAAGACTTTCATACTATTTTGTAACATTCAATATTGCAAAACCATAGGTGTTAAGGAGAAAGCAACCCACCATGAGACAACCCTTTACATTAAAACAGGAAGATTCAAACAATTGAAACCCAACATTTTGTTTTCCAAATTCCAATTTGTTGTGCCCTCAGCACACACGCCTCGTTCGAAATGGGGACCCTCTTTTTCTTTCACCTCGCAGGGTCATTTTGTCGTCACCTCATTTTGCATGCCCCGTTTTAGTGTCCTTGGTGGTCAACGTACCTCCAAAGTTTCATCTTGAGTTGACCATGCTTCGCCCCTTCAATTTTGTCAAGTCTTGGTGCCTTGTGAAGTTTCCTTAGTAGTTTTCCTCTGCCAGTGGCTTTGGGGCCTAGCGGGCCTGATCCGTCGGGTTTCCCTGGCCGGGTTTCCCCTTTGTGTTCACCGTTTGAAACAGCGGAAGGCTTCCACCTTCCTGAACTCCAGAACCTGGATCCCTCCTTGCCGTATGTTAAAACTTGCAAAATTTCTTGGTTGCTTTCACATCGTTTGGGCCCAAACCTCTGGACTTCCACGTTCGGAACTCTATGCAGAATTTGTCATTCCCAATGGCCGATCACTGATGGAACTCCGCCTTTCAGGCCCCAAGTCCACCTTCACCGCCGATTTCCAAAAATATTTTGAAACGGCCATCAATTAGCATCCTTCCAGTCTCCGGGCCCCGGGATCCTTTTGGCCGTCAGATTGCAAAATGAAGTTTATAGCAACCATGGGGTCGCGTCTTTCTGGCCCCCGGGCCCCAGACCTCCCACCACCATCCATGAATTTGAATTCACCAACCCAATTGTTCTTTGTACAGACATTAAATGCAGCCATTAATGGCAAGGGGGGGTATAAATATTGGACCCCAACCTGTCATTTTCACTTGTCAGGATTGCAGAGGGAGATTAGAGCACCTGCTAGAGAGGATCACTTCCTTCATGGATCATCTCCCTCACACTCGTTGTCATCATTCGCCGAACCTTAATGGATTGCACACCTCGTCTCATTGGATTCCTGAGGTAAGTTTTTTGTTTTCCCTCCCGAGAAGTCTTTATGATTTTAACGCCTAAAATGATGAACAACATGGGCTAAAAAAACATGTAATTGATAACACTTAATAAAAAGTGCAAAACCCATGTATTAGAATCTTTTAAAAACCTCCAAAGCACCCCCAAAGTCGATCTAGAACCTTCATTTTCTATGGTCGTTCTTCATCCAGAGAATTCAAGCACTCTGGGCCCGGACCCTTCCACTACCGTTAAAACTTATGAAATTAAACATCCTTTTCAAAATGGCTACACCCTCTCCCGGGCCCAACTCCTAGGGTTTCCGCCGGCAGTTCGCCGTCAAGCATTACAAATTTTGAACTTTGAAATCGGCCTCCGTTTAGGCCTCCCAGGCCCGTGCCCCCAAACTTCCACGTCCAGAATTCTGCCAAGCTCCCACCATTCCTAAACAACGGAAGGACCCCATCCACCCAAGCCCTAGGTGTTGCCTTGCAATTTTCCATCTGGTGTTGGTCTCAAACTAGTCGCCCATCATGAACCTGGGTCCTAGTCCACAGACTTCCATTGAGTCTTCACCGTTTCAAACAGCGAACTTGTGACGACCTCTCACCTCCCGAGTCCTAACCTACCTTTTGCCACGAGAGTTCCAAATCGTCGAACTTTAACGTCCTTTCCCTCGCTGGGCTCCACCACCCGAGACTCCGTCCCATCTCTGCCGTTCCAAAAGGGAAAAGTGCACACTCCTTTCTGGCCTCCAGACCCTGCCCTCCTATTCATCAAATGGGAACTTGACATGGAAAATCTGATTCCCAACCTTGTTACAGGGTTTGGTCTGCTGAGCTACTCCCATCGAACTTTCGTCCGGTGATCGCCGTTCCGAACGGCGAAAGTGGGGAGGCTTCCCGGCTCTCCAGGTCCAAGCGCATCCAAAACCATGGCCATCCTTGTACCCCCCAGGTCCTAGACCTTCAAACTCCATCTCCATAATTCCCTTTATTTTTGGTCATTTCAAACAGCCAACCCTAGACGACCTTCTGACCCTGTACGTCTGGATGCTCTCAAGATGATCCAAACGACTTCAAATTTGAAATCTGATCTCAACCCACGTGCTCAAATTCAGCCCTCTTCGATACGAGTCTTTTGAACCACCAAAATTCGGTTGGGGGAAATCTCCTAGATCGCTCTACCCTGTTTTCCCTTTCAAAACAACATTCCTGTTAGGGAAGTCCGGGCCTTTGGGCCCAGATTGTTTGAAATCCCTTAATTGAAGGACTAATGACATCTGGAAGTAAAAGTATGATTTTATGAATGATATACTATCTTAAGTTGATTTCTTCCATGGAACTTCTACTAACATCAAAGATTTCATGATCGGTTGCACTAACTATGCCTTTGCTTGCAAGATATATGGAATTAGGTGCAGGACCCTCGGGGGCAGCTACAGAAAAGGACAAAGGAAAGAAATTGGGTAAGACTCCTCATGGAAAAGAGGACAAGGACTAGATGAAGTACTAGTTCTAGGGTGAACCTTTGCACTCGAAGGTTGTCACAGATTGGAAAGAAATCATAGATACCAATATTGGCTACGTCGATATTGATGAATTTAAGCAAAGGGTCAGATTCAACCCAACAACCAAGAATGCGAGGATAATTAGGAAAAGTGGAATCGCAAAAGTTGCGGGCTTCCCTCCATCCCTCATGGCCCTTGAGTTGGTCATGGCTTGACAATAGGCATATCAACCCCAGACGCGAACAATTGTTGACTGGGATGGGAACATTCTTGCTGACATGTCAGCTGAGGGAATTACAAAGACTTTCCACATTTCCACCTTCATCGAGATGGAGATGCCTACCATAGAGGAATGAAAAGTAGCATGGGATGACAACCTGACAGGCTACAAGAAGTTGATAAATCAGCACTAGTTCAAAGAGAAACAGGGCAGTGCTGCAAAGATTCCTCAAGAACTCTTTTGCAGTGATTTCCATGAAGATTACCATGACTTAGTCACTATGCTGAGCAAGGTGATGGGTCTCCCTACTGCTGCCTTCTTTCAGGAATGGATGGTGTACTTCATTGAACAGATACTCCGCAGGAATGAGGACGTCACCACAAAATCCTTGTTCTACTGGGGAGGCATAATAAGCGATTGCTTCCATGAGCAGTTCATGAATGTGAAGAAAAGCTCCAAGTTCTACATGACCTCCTACCTAGTCTACTCCTTGGCAGACCAAAGGCAGTACAATGGATTTTTTGTGGTAGCCGATTGGGAGCAGGGTCAAAAATTGAAGGTCTATGACAGGTACCCCCAGCTCCAACACCGGAACTTCAAGAAGGAATATTGTAGGGTAAACGACAACTTCATAGGCCATATCATTAGGGTGATTGTAGGGTCTCTCACAGTGCTTGGGAATTCTTGAAGCAATATTCCTTCTTTTTCATTCAGTACCCAAAGTTCATGTACATTCATGCCCATGGCTTCATAGAAAGGCCAAATAAGCTACCTTGATACCCCAACAACTAGATCATCTTGTTAGAACTTTCTCGGTAGCTCCAACACATACAGTCAATCCTCAGTGGAAAGCACTTGGCAGGGATCTCCTATCCCTTAACTTTCGGCCAAGGAATGTATAAATTACAAACTTCCTAGTGCACTGAGAATTCTAAGAAAGAATTGAATGATTATCATTTCCACCTACACACTGCTTGCCTATGAATGGACCCATATGGACATGTAATGAAAGCACTAGGGTCGGGGTTCGCCCATCTGCACCACGTTGAATACTTTTGGGTAGATTGTTAGGACGACAAGGAAGTGCATGCAAGGCACTACATGTGGATGACTACATACTTCATAAGAAGGGTGCAACCATTTCCCATACCAAATTAGATTGAAGAGGACAAAGGCACTGTAATGGACCCAAGATACCCCACATTCACCAACTTGCCGCTACCAACAATAGACTGGGATGAGCAGGAGGTCGATGACCTCGACATTATAACCAAGCTGATCTTGGCCCATACCAAAGGATGGGTTGATGGACAGGTGGCTCGATTGAAACAGCAAGGGGTGATCCTGACATATGAAGGGCTAAAGAGTGATCCCAGTGCCACCAAAGATGTCATCTTCATGACTTCAATGGGCAGGACATCCAAATCTCCTCCAATCACCAGATCAAAGAAGAGGAAAGAAATAGAAATGGAGCAATTTTTGAATCCCAAATTATATACAAGGAAAAATCTAGGGGGCTCACCCTCAAAAAGACTCAAGCAAATAGGAGGCACCACGGAGCAACCCGTAATCCAAGAGAAAGAAGCAAAAAGTATGAATCAATTAAAACCACTTTCAACTCTCCCTATTTCGACTGCCCCATCATCTGCCTCCCTGGCCATGGTCACCACATCCCCACTGGCAGTAAACATCTCATTCCATCTTTCCCCTTCACCTCTGGCTGAGCATGTAATAGTGATTGACTCTTCCTCCACCATGACTACTCCTCCTTCCTCCATTTCCATGTCACCTACCACATCACTCCCTTTAGCTACGGTGATGGCACCAATATCGGCTTCTGCCTTGCCTAAGGCCTTCTCGAAAAATATGCAGAATCTCCCTTTTGAGCTCTCCTAGATCCTTATGGACCCCACTCTTCAAGCAGCCCTAGCATAGGTCCTCGCTACTGCTAAACCTTCGCAGCCTCCGGCAAGACCACTGGCTATGGAGGCCACCATGTTAATTTATGAGGAGTGGGAGAGACGGGAGCAAGAGGCCTCGAATCCATTTGAATAGGAAGCTGACGAATACCATGAACACCTGGAATATGAGCACCAGACAATTAACAGGGTGGCCTACGAGGAGGAAGGAACAAATTCTTCAGAGAGAAGAGATGAGGAGGAGGATTTCAGTGGTAGGGTCATCGTGCAGACCTTCGATGATGATCTTGAAGAAGAGATGGCCCAGTAACTGAAGGGCAATGAAGAAGAGGCAGAAAGGTCACCTCTCAGAGAAGAAGGACAACAACAAGAAGAGAAGGCAGAAAAAGACATGGAGCTCCCTACAAGGGAATTGCAAGAGGGTGTGTCATCCCCTTGTCAAAAGGAGGAAAATGCAGGAGAAGATAAGCCTGAGGGTGAGTCCCAAACTATCAAGAGCCTCAAAATTGAGCAGCCCAAGGAGCACGTGCATGAGGTTGAGCAAACTAGGAAAAGGGAGGGGAAGGAAATGGAGAAAGAAGAAAGTCCCCGGGAGTGATTACTGACCAAGCCTCCCATCAAGCACATTTTGTTCATTCAGGACTCTGATGAAGAAGAAGGAGATGCTGCTAAAATGGAAGAAATGGCCCCTAGAGATAAGAAAATAGAGGTCTTGGCCAAGGAGGGTGAGGGTGATCGTGAATCACTCAAGGAAAAGTATGCTATGCCTGAATGGCTGGAGAGATAGCTTGAAAAGAAAACTCTCGCACCAAAGGACCCAAGAGCGAGGCTGGAGGCTATCTTAGCCTGAGCGTAGATCACAAATAGAAAAGAGAAGAAGTCTAAGATCATATCCAAGATAACAATGGATGCTAATGGGTCTCGAGCAATGCAAATAGCCATGCCAATGGTGGGAAGGGAAAGAATAAGCTACAACATCTCCACCATTGATTTAGGAATCGCTACCAGGGAATGGAAGGTGGAACACCTCAAAGAATCTGTAGCCATAGTGGTGCACCTGATAAAAAAGGACAAGGTTTTGAAGGATGAGCTTAAGGCACAAGTATTTGCCTTGACGAATTACATGCAACAATGGTCCTCAGTGGATGACCTACCTACCGCATCCGTGGCTCCACCCCAACTACTATACAAAGAACAAATTGACAAGTTGGAGAGAAGAAAAAACTTGGACAAGACTATACAGAGCTGGTTCCAAAAGGTCCTGTACATCGGGAACATGGGTATTAGCCGGGTTGTTCGAATAGCCAAAAATTTCTTGGATCTATAGCAATCCCTGGAGAGCACAAGGAAGCTTTGCACCAACTTCCCTGCAACGTATGACTCCACCTATCCAAAGATTGAGGCCATCCTCCAGTTACCAAAATCCACATGGGAAAATGAGCTTGCATTCAAAAGGGACGATCACTGGCTGATGGATGTGTGGAGGCGGAATTTTGACAACAGGAAGGAAAGGTTGGAGAAAATAATGAGTAAGGTGGATCCAAACATTGAATGGATCAAGGAAATTAGGGTGGAATGCACTCAATATCTCAAGTTGATGACGGAGTATGACATTCCCACAGTATAGATGGATCCAGAGAAAATAAAGCCTTACTTTCAGAAGAAGGTGGAGGATGGGATGTCTAGTGAAATAACAGTGGAGTTCATGAGTTTTTCCACCTATGCCTTCAATCAATCAGAGTTTTTCAAAGATCAAGGCATAAAGTATGATGAATACTGGAGAAAGCTTGAAGATAATGCAAAAGAGTGGAGCTACCAGATGTTGAGGTAGACAAGCTCCATCTAGTTATTCTAATATTCATGGAGTATAAAGCTTCAAAGAAGCAGGAGGACAACCCTATTATCAATGAGGATCTCCCAAAGGAATAGCTACAACAAAAGAGCAATCAACAAAAAACAAAATGCTACAGTGCCATCACTAGAGGACAAAATAGGGAAGGAGACAAGAATGTAATTTTAAATTGTAATATATTGGGGGGTAGGTGAAACCCTATTTTGTAATGAATCTTGGCCACACAATGAGAATTAATCTTTGCCACTCATTTAAATTTTTGGGCACTATAAATAGGGGTATCCTCTCATTTGCAAGGGGAGTTGAGTTGTTGTAAAGACATGCTGCTGAAATTTTTAATGAAAATACATTAAATTGGTGCATTTTCTGATTTCTTCACATGTTTCATGGTTCAATCTCCATTGTTAGATTATTTAGTTAGATTCACATTGTTTTTTTAGCTAGTTGTATCCTTGCTTTGATAGATTTTAGTGATGTTGTTCCGTAGTTGTGAAAATTCCTGCTGTGTAGATGCCTTCTTAGTCCATACTTTTTATTGTTTGTTGCCGGTAGATAGCTGTGTAAAGTTAGCCTGGGATTAAATTCAAAGCTACTACACACTTTATCTTTGTTCATGAGTGCATATGGTGAATGAAAGGTGAAATATTTGCAGACCTTAGAAGATAGCACAAATTTCATGAGACTGTGAGATTTCTAGTTAAATGAAATATTATTTCCAGGAAGCTGTCCACTGCAAGAACTCCATAATTACTGTTCATAGTTAGTTACAGATCTAGGAAATTTTCATCTCCCTTGCTCTTTTTCTATTTTTTAGAAATAGCCTACACTAAAGTCCATTGCACATTGTAAAGCCAAACTTGAAGAAACATCAAAGTTTTGGACAGTTGTCTGAACCTACAGCAAAGTGAAACTTGACCTCCATCTCAGAAGCTTTAGATTTGAAGATCTACCTCACATCCAGCTACGTAAGTTTTCCCTGTGATTACCAGCAAAATCACATCAAAATCAACTGAGGATTTCCATTCAAGTTATGACCTGACACCCGAGAGACCTTGGGGATATTTTCAGCAACTTGTCGTTGGAGATTTTCCTTCAAGAGAGGTAGTGCACCTACACACTGCCTGTGTTGAGAAGTGCATAAAAAACACATCAACACAATTATTTTGTGCACTTCCTTTTTTAATCCTCTGTAATTTAAACACAACAATGGAGTGTGTGATTTTGAATACATCCATACTATTTTGTAGCATTCCATGTTGCAAAACCATAGGTGTTAAGAAACAAGCAACCCACCATGAGACAACCCTTTACCTTTAAACAAGGAGATTCAAATAAATGAAACCCAACATTGTGTTTTCCAAAGTACAATTATTTTGTGCACTTTTTGTTTTAATCATGCAAACTTTAAACACAATAATGGAATGTGTGATTATGAAGACATTCATACTATTTTGTAACATTCCATGTTGCAAAAGCATAAGTATTAAGAAGAAAGAAACCAACCATGAGACAACCCTTTACATTTAAACAAGGAGATTCAAATAACTGAATCCAACCATTGTGTTTATCAAATTACAATTATTTTGTGCTCTTTTTTTTTCAATCATGCAAAATTTAAACACAACAATGGAATGTGTGATTTTGAAAACATTCATACTATTTTGTAACATTTCATGTTGCCAAACCCTAGGTGTTAAGAAGCAAGCAACCCACCATGATACAACCCTTTACATTTAAACAAGCAGATTCAAATAAATGAAACCCAACATTGTGTTTTCTAAATTAAAATTATTTTACATCCACCTTTTTCTTTCAATCATGTGAAATTAAAACACAACAATGCAGTGTGTGATTTTGAAGAAATTCATACTATTTTACAACATTCCATTTTGCAAAACCGTAGGTTTTAACAAGCAAGCAACCCACCATGAGACAACCCTTTACATTTAAACAAGGAGATTCAAATAACTAAAATCCAAGATTATGTTTTCTAAATTACAATTATTTTGTGCACCTTTTTTTCAATCATGCAAACTTTAAACACAACAATGGAATGTGTGATTTTGAAGAAATTAATACTGTTTTGTAACATTCCATTTTGCAAAACTGTAGGTGTTAAGAAACAAGCAACCCACCATGAGACAACCCTTTACATTTAAACAAGGAGATTCAAATAATTGAAACCCAACATTATGTTTTCTAAATTACAATTATTTTGTGCTCTTCTTTTCTCAATCATGCAAAATTTAACACAATAATGGAATGTGTGATTTTGAAGACATTCATATTATTTTGTAACATTCCATGTTGCAAAACCATAGGAGTTAAGAAGAAATCAACCCACCATGAGATAACCCTATACATTTAAACAAGGAGATTAAAATAACTGAAATCCAACATTATATTTTCCAAATTACAATTATTTTGTGCATTTTCTTTTTTCAATCATGTGAAATTTAAGCACAACAATGGAGTGTGTGATTTAGAATACATTCATACTATTTTGTAACATTTCATGTTTCAAAACCGTAGGTGTTAAGAAGCAAGCAACCCACCATGAGACAACCCTTTACATTTAAACTGTAAGGATATTCAAATAACTCAAATCCAACATTGTATTTTCCAAATTACAATTATTTTGTGCACTTTTTTTTCAATCATACAAACTCTAAACATAACAATGGAATGTGTGATTTTGAAGACATTCATACTATTTAGTAAATTCGATGTTGCAAAACCATAGGTGTTAAGAAGCAAGCAACCCACCATGAGACAACCCTTTACATTTAAACAAGGAGATTCAAATAACTGAAAGCCAACATTGTGTTTTCCAAATTTCAATTATTTTGTGCACTTTTTTTTTTCAATTATGAGAAATTTAAACACAACAATGGAATGTTTGATTTTGAAGACATTGATACTATTTTGTAACATTCCATGTTGCAAAACCATATGTGTTGAGAAGCAAGAAACCCACCATGAGACAACCCTTTACATTTAAACAAGGAGATTCAAATAATTGAAACCCAACATTGTTTTTCCAAATTATAATTATTTTGTGCCCTTTTTTTCAATCATGGGAAATTTAAACACAACAATGGAATGTGTTATTTTAAACACATTCATACTATTTTGTAACATTCCATGCTGTGAAACTGTAGGTCTTCAGAAGAAAGCAACCCACCATGAGATAACCCTTTACATTTAAACAAGGAGATTCAAATAACTAAAACCCAACATTGTGTTTTCCAAATTACAATTATTTTATGCTCTTTTTTTTTCAATCATGTGAAATTTCAACACAACAATGGAATGTGTGATTTGAATACATTCATACTGTTTTATAACATTCCATGTTGCAAAACCATAGGTGTTAAGAAGTAAACAACCCACCATGAGACAACCCTTTATATTTAAACAATTAGATTCAAATAACTAAAACCCAACATTGTGTTTTCCAAATTTCAATTATTTTGTGCACTTTTTTTTTCAATCATGCAAAATTTAAACACAACAATGGAGTGTGTGATTTTGAAGACATTCATACTCTTTTGTAACATTCCATGTTGCAAAATTGTATGTGTTAAGAAGCAAGCAACCCACCATGAGACAATCCTTTACATTTAAACTAGAAGATTCAAATAATTGAAGACCCACATTGTGTTTTCCAAAATACAATTATTTTGTGCACTTTTTTTCAATCATTTGAAATTTAAACACAACTATGGAAGGTGTGATTTTGAATACATTCATACATTTAAACAAGGAGATTTAAATAATTGCAATCCTACACATTGTGTTTCCCAAATTACAAATTACAAGGTGTTGTAAAACCCTCTATAACTGAATTGGTTAGCACCCCTCACCTTGATTTGGTTGTTTTTCTCCTCTAACTCCTCCACGCAGACTCCAAACTTCAACTTACAACATGCAGACTACCAAATAACATCTCAATTTGGTCGGTTTCCTCCTCCAGCTCCTCCAAGTGCACTCAAGCCTTTAGCTTTTAATGTGTAGATAAGATACTCTTCATTTTTTAACTCTTCTTTCTCCAAACCAAAAAGGAAAACATTAGTCTGCCTCCAATTTTCCCGCACCAGAAAAAGTGGATGATAGTGAAACTTCATAGGCAAGCTAAGGAATCAATTCTTATCAGTCAGCGAAAGGCAGGAAAATCGACTTGACGGTGTTGTTAACTCCTACCTACCATTTCCTGGATGTTTGGTCCCATATGTCAGTTTCATCACTTTTCGCCCCCATCTAGAGGGCCCCATACTATAACATCTCATCATGTTATGTATGTTTCCATGTATGTTGTTATGTATGTTTTCATGTGTTTTTGTATGTACATAGGTGCTTTTTGTCTAGGAGTTAGTTTGCTCCCAAACAAATGATGTATTAGAATTTTTTTATTTTTAATCTTTTAATTATAAATTAAAATACTTCAATTAAGAATTTTAAATATTGGAATTAAAACTAATAACATTTAAACTCTAAGTTATGGTTTGAAATGTTTGAAATTTTTATTTTTTGAATTTTAAACTTTAAATATTAAAATTTTAATCATGATTTAAAATGTTGTGTTTAATTCAAAGTTTAAAATTCAATTACTAGTTCACATTAATAATTTATTTCTATTTGGACTTTATCTTTTACTTGATTTTCTCAAATCATTAGGTAACAATTTTGTGTATTTAATAGTCACGTTGATAGTATGAAGACAATGTGAACTAATCATAAGGATAAAAGAACAAAAAATTTCATTGTAGGCTAGTTAACCCAAACAAATATTTATATATAAATAAAAATTGAATGTTTATACACCAATAAATGAGACAATTAGGAACATCTAAAGCCCTTTACACAAAGATACAATGTGTAATCTCTAGTCAACCTTACCATGTATAGCTATAGTCAATGAATTAAGGACACATGGGCATTTAAGGATGAACTACTATCCTCAATTAAAAATAACATTTAGACATCAAAGTGAGTAACAAGTGTTTGATTATGCATTTAATTCTTCTCATTGTCCCACAGTGGCCACATGTCTTCTAGTGATAAGTAGAACACCAAGAAGGGTTGGAAGCTAAATGTGTGGTAATTGGTTTTAAAAGTGATTGGACATGCTAGCAAAGTATAAACTAATTGGATTATCAAATGGTTTAAGACAAATTCTAAAAAGGTTTAGAATTTGATGGTCATTTAGATGTTTTGATAATTAAATCCAAGTCTAAAGATATTCTTGAACTCAAAACTTAACAATCAACTCAACAAACTAATTAAATAACACATGATAGTTCTATTTTAAATTGGAAACTCCAAAAAGGCCTAACAAATATTGTGATGCAAATTAAATTTCATTTATAAACAAGCTAAATGAGTATTTAAATTCTAATATATCAAGTACAACAATGGAATGAAAGGATATGGGACCAATGCTACTAGTCATATAACCACCTTGAAAGTTATGGGCATTTAGTACAATAATGTAATGAAATGATATGCAAACAAAAATTATTAATGAAGGTAATTTTATGAATCTACATAAAAATTTCACTCAAAAAAACAATTCAAAGCTAAACAGTTGTTGCCAACATCACCAGCCACGTGAAAAAAAATTACTAGGTGCACTACAGTTTATAGGGGGATACTCGATTCCTACAATCAAAAACTAAATAAAAAATCTAAACAGGTACCCCTATGTCTCTATGGCATCCTAGACATGTGGTATCAAATTTGACTGCATGCCTAAATGTTTAGGATGATGGCCATATGCATGCAAATATCAAAAATGAAAACTCCACTATAGCCAACTTGATCATATAGGCATGCCTTTTTTTAACGATGTGACATGCACCACATCAAGGTGAAAACTACACTAGGAATTCTCAAAAGAAAGTAACCTACATACTAATGAATGTGACATCATGAGAGAAAACATCAAGAATGACACAACCTAGTAAAACCAAATTTAAAAATTTAAACCAAATGAAATGAAACCAAATCTAAAGGGTGAAATATTTAGAATATTAATAAAATTTGTGACAAGATGGTTAAAATGATAACTTGCAACATTGAAAACTTTATCATTCTTCAAATGGACCACAATAACTAAGACCAAACATAACCAAGACTCTCAAGATTATAGTTACTTAATTTAAACAAAGGATGCAAATTCTTGAAATATAACCCTTCATACAATAAGTTAATTTTAAAATTCTATTTAAAACAACAAATGAAAAAATATCACGGTGATAGAACTATGCCATCCCTAAATGGACTAGAACTGAGCATTTTAATGATTGAAGATATGGCTAGGGATGATATGTACATAGGATCGAATAAAAATATTGAAACATAGCCAAAACAAACATTCCTTCTAAATAAAAACATGAAAGGGAAAATAACAACCAAAACTATAAGAATGAAAGGTAAGGGCTCTCAATCTTAAAAAATAGAGGCATGTTGTAGAGGCCACACTAATATTATTAAATTTATTCAAGTCAATTTAACAATACACCCATACAATATTTCCCTAAAACCAAGAAAGAAAATGCATCCACCTAAGGTGGGAATGACAGTTACCAAAGGAAATTTAAATGAAGATGATAAAGGTAAAACCATTACCTTCAACCAATTACACAAAAAAATGAAGGAAAATATTTTTTGGAGCATATTCACCTCTCAAACACAAGTAAAAAATCACCCTATTCACCTCCAAGCCAACATAGAAACCAACATAACCAATCTTAATTTCTAGCAAGAAGGGAAGAGAAAAATTATTGTCCTAAAATTCAACACCCACTATGTTTTTTTTTTCCTTTCACAAACACAATCCAATCAACAAGATTAAAAACCAAAAATACTCCCTCAAACTATTGGAAAAAAAGTGTCTTAGCCTTCCAATTAGAAAATGTTACTATCTATCTAATAATATTAAATTTGATTAGGGACAGGTCTCAAATCTTCTCCAAGGCTAAAAAATTGCTTAATAAACATGTTGGTAATGTTTTGACCAAAGATCATGTCTATAAATTTCTAGATATTAAAGTTTCTATTTTAAAAAATTTTAAAGTCAAATTTTAGGAACTTAGGGGCCATTTTTTGGCCCAAAAGTGGCTATAACTAGTGAAGTGGGTTATAGCTTGATAGAACACTCACGAAATTTCCAACCAAATAGTTTTTCAATGGTCTCCTAGACCAAAATTTGTAGCCTTTAGAATTTTGATCTCCCAAATTAGAAAATGTGAAAACATGTTGAACACAAAAATTAAATGTAAGAGGGAATTATATATATGTTGGTGTGTGTTTTGAAAAATTATAGGGAATATTTGATTGCAGATAAGTTGGGTGCCTATATTTGTGTGGTTATAGCTCATGGTTTTGAAAATATTTTTTGGTGGTTTCATGTATCATATGTTGGTATGTGACGACTGATCATGCAAATTTTTTCATTAACACGTCAAGGTTTTTTCCCGTTGACACGCCATGGTTTCTCCATTAACATGTCAAATGAAAAATGACCTTGTAAAATCCTAATTCTATAAGGTTCCAAAAAGCTTGTTATAAGCGGCTAGGATGTATGTTGTGGCATGGTATTCACAAGATTGTAGTCTATTTTACACTAGATAATAAAATCATTTGGTTGGCTGAGTTTTTGTGGATGTAGCCCATATTGGGTGAACCACGTTAAATTTTTGTGCTAGTCTCTTTTGTGCTATTCTTTATTGTTATTTTTGGGTTATTTAATCCACATATAATTGTTAATGTTTATTGATCCAATCTACCTAAATACTAACATCATATCTCCTATATATGGGGTGCTTGAGATCGAGGTTGCGTGGAAGAGTCTTGTAGATGTTAATTTTTCTATAGATCTCTGGTTGGTGATACTCTTGTGAAATATTTCTCTACAATTATATTGTAATCTTGTTGAATTTTTAGTAATACATTGGGTGGATTTTGGAGTGTGGGGTTTTTTAGAAAGGTTTTTCCTCACATAAATCATTATGTTGTTGTATGAATGGTATTTATGCTTAATTTTTGTGACTATTTTAAGGAGTTTTTTTTAATAACGCTCCTCTCAATATTAGTGTAGGAAGTTATTCCACTACTTTAGCTTCCTTTCACGGGGAATTAGAGCTTGATTACCTTTGGTTTCAATTATGGCTTGTTGGGTTTTTTAAACTAATATAGTTTTGAGTGGGATCTTGTGCAAAAGATATTTTATGATCATGTTGTAGGAATTTTTAGATGAAAAGCACATCAAGGATAATAGAGGTAGATAATTCTTTTGGTAACAATTTTTAGATGTAAAAACTAAACATTGAGGATATGTTAATTGATTGATGTCTCTCGGGCACTATTGATTAAAATGTTTCAATTCCCATAAATGTTACCATTATTTCTCAAAATGGTGTTATGGATTGTAAAGCCAATGACCTAATAAAATTATTTTAATTAATATTCATGAAGATTCTTTTGCAAAGAAACTATGGAAGAAACTTTGTGAGATATATCAACCCAAATATTTAGTGAACAATATTTTATTGAGGAAGAAATTATATTCCTTGAGAATTCAAGAGGGTGGATGAATTCCAGACCATATTGAAACATTCAATATATTGATGGCTCAATTGGAATCAATTGGTGTAAAAATGGATGAGGGGGAGAGATGTTAAAGCTTTCTTTGTTCTTTCCTTGATTCATGTGATTCTCTTGTTATGGCTATTGAGAGTGCCTTTGTTACCTTGAAAGTTGAAAATGTTATGGGTTCTTTGATTTCTAAATAAATGAGGAGGAAGGTATCAATCACTTCTAAGGAGGCCCCAAATGTTCATGGAATACCTAAGGAAAAAGGAAAAAAGATCAAGAACCAATATAAATCCAAGTTCAATGGTAGATCCAAATCTCCTAGAAAGTCCAAAGATATTTTCTAGAACTATGATAAGATCATACACATTCACAAGTTTGTGCAAAGAAGAAAAGAAGATGAAATAAATAAATTTTATTATGATTATGAGTTCGAGAAGGAAGATGGCGATGTGTTCATTGCACCTTTGGAAACTTGTGCATGTAACATTGCTTGGTCAATTGACATAGGTGCATCTTTCCATATGACATCTAATAATGATTTTTTTTAATATGAGAAATTTGATGGAGGTAAGTTGCACTTAGGCAATGATTCTTGTTTCAATATTATTGGTAATGGTAAAGTTGGAATCAAGTCTCTTGATAATAAAATAAAAATGATTAACGATGTGTTGCATATCCTTGGATTAGCATAAAATGTATTATCTATGAGAAAAATAATAGATGCAAGTGTGTAGATAGTATTTTATGATGCAAGATTTAAAATGGTTAGAGGTGATATGGTAATCATTAGACCTCTGTTAAAATTGGCACAATATACAAGCTTAATGCATGCACTATTGAGTGCAATATAGTCATTTTGTAACAAGAAAGTGTGTGGCTAAAAGTTGAGGGTTTCATCTTCAACAGATGGTTATGGATTTTGGGTACCCAAGGGTTTTCTTTCTTCTGAATCAAAATAAACTTCAAATAAGATTTTGTTATGACACCAAAGACATGATGATATTGGAGAAAAGGGGGCCTAAGGACCTTGAAAAATAAAAACCTTTTTGAAGGGTTGACTAATTGTAATATTGATTTTTATTTTTGTGAACATTACATATATGGTAAACAAAATTACATTTATTTTTACTTGATTTCTCATAAATCTTGTGGTGTATTGTAATATTCATTTTGATGTGTTGGTCTTGTAGAGATTTATTTCATTGAAAAATCCACATATTATGTTTAATTTGTTGATGATTACAACATATGGACATGGGCATATATTCTAAAGAGTACATCTAAAGTTTTTAGTCAATCTAAGAATTTAATGCAATGTTGTCAAGTGAAATGTAGATGGAGGGAAAACTTTTCAAATAGCCACCCTAGTGGGGGAGAAGGTGAAACATGAAGTTACAGCTAGGGATTATTAGGTTACCACTATCAACTTAGGACATTCCTCATGGGAGCAAGAGTTGGAGGAAATGAGAATGAACCTAGAAGAAACTATTGCCCAAATGAGAAAGAAAAAACAAAAAAAGAAGTAAATGAAAGAACGAATCGATCACCTAGAGAATTCCATTAGAGCAATAGCCCAGCCAAGTCAATCATTGATTGAATTTCTGCCAAATCTAGTATTAATATCTAAAGAGCAAGTTGACACAATTGAAGGACAAAAGCATAAGATAAATGTGTTTGAAGAATGGATTACACATTTGGTGCAGTAGAGTGAAGAGATGTCGAGGGATGCAATTGGAAAATGTAAGGAAGCATATTGTTGGCTAGACAATTCTAAAAGGCTTTTAGTTGAGTGCAAGGACCACATCATGGACTAGAATGATGTAGAGGTAAGGCGGTTAGATGTACTTATTAAAATGGATGTCTAGGTGTTGATCAAGGAGAAAGTGGTCATGGAACAAGATGTTCTAGTGTTAAAAAAGTGGAAATTGCAGCTCAATTGGGAAGGTGATGCTTTGTTGCAATGTATAACTGGGTGGGAAGCAATCACCATGAAAAGTGAAAAGATGGACCTGAATAATGACCTAAATTTCATAGAGGTTATGGAACAAAAACACTGTGATCCCAAAGGAGTGGGAAAAGATGATGCAGAGGTTAGAGATTTAAGGGATTAGATTGAGATATAAATAGGGATTTTGTTCAATATTTAAGTTGGGTGTTCCTTGATGAGGTGATTAAGCGTAGGAACCACATGAATCAATATGAGGTGGAAATGTTGTAAAGGAATGAAATCATAAAGAAGATAACTAAAGGATATGAAAGGAATAAATACAGTTGGAGGATGGCACTAAATGCTCCTAGTGAAAATATGAATTGGGTGTTGATTACACTCTAGGAATACAAGTACAAAGGAAAGGAGAAGATGAATTAATGGAAGAACTACCTGCCCAAGAGGTGCTCATGATCGGGTAAGGTAAGCCTAGGGTTTTATAAAGCAGAGGTGGTGATAAGTTTTGTGAAGTGCATTTTATAGAATCATTTCTAGACCTGGTGCATGTTGATTAAACCCAAGGATATTGAGGGTGAATGTTGATGGTATTGCAAGTTGTCTCAAGATACCTGCACCCCGAAGCTTCAAGTTTTGAAGGATTGTTGACTCCGTGGAGAAATTCAAAGTTTATTTGACTTGTTCCAGAATATTCTTGTGCCAACTGTCACTTGCCAAATACCTTTCACCTTGAAAACTTCTTGTTCTTGTAGGTCCAAAAAGATCTATATGTACCAATTTCAAAGGACCGATAGAATATTGTTCTTTAACTTTGAAACTCCTTTTAGTTGGCTTCCCAATTTGACATTCATTATAAATAACATTGATAGTTTTTGTGATCTTTGGTAGATCTCTCACAACTTGAATTGAACTTAGCCTTGCTAGGCTATCAAAATTGATGTGACACATTCTTCTACATTTTGGTAAGTTGTGATGTCCCCTTGAAAACTTCTTCTTTTCTTATTTCTACATCATAGAGGGTCTCCTCATAGACAAAATTCAACAGATAGAGTATCTTCATTTGGTCCTATGCTCCTACTACAACCTTCTTTGCAAATGATAAATGCAGTACTAATTGTTGCTCAAATTCATTGCATACCAATAACATGGAGAAAATAGAACATAAGTATTAAAGCTAGCCAAAAGAATATATGGATGAATTAATAGAACATGGAAAAATAAAGGAGAACAATAAATTTGAGACCAAAATAAAACAAATTAAAAAAAGGAAAAATAAACTATTCACTTTTATTCATAAAAAAATGACAGTTTTATAGGCATAAAGGACTCAATAATATTCCTACAAAATAGCTAATACATTTGATATCTAACTAGAATGATTGAGAGAAAAATAGAATGATTAATAGAAAACTAGATATTATAAACAATTACGACTCTTAACAAATTTTTATTTTGGAGTGTTTATTCCAACATTGAATGCCTTTGGAATGCTAGTCAAACCCCACCACCAAGGCTTCACCCACCATCCTACACTTTGCCACCACCCAAGGAAATTAGGTCAGTGGGGTTGGTTTCACTATCGACCTATTCACCTCAGGTGGAATGAACTAAAATCCTTGGAACTATAATCACCCAAGGAAAATAGATTGGTGGGGTTTTTCCCCCCACACCTATAGTGATAAGCCCCACCGACTATGGCTTCACCCATTGCCCTAGCTTCACCACCATCCTATATTCCAACCTTAGGGTGGGGGGAACCACCTTCCCCACCATCCATGGGGCACCAACCCCACCACCAAGGGTTAATGGGACAATGGAGTTGGTACCACCCTATTTTCCTTGGGGTGGAAGGATATAGAGATGGGCCTTGGATGGTGGGGTTGTGCGCCACTACTAGTAATGGGGTCCACCTTGGGTGGGAGGGCTAGGGCTAGGGCTAGATCCCTAGAAGATAAATGATGTCGAACCCCAAGATATTGGGTGGGTGGATATAGTTGTTGTGGGAGAGGTGGTTCATCATTGTTGGTGAGAGGACCAACACCATAGTTATGGGATATGATGTGTCTTGAACACTCATTTGCTAGAAACTCAGATAAACCTCTACCTTCTTGAAAGAATCATTTTTATTCCTTCTTGGGAATTTGATGTGCTAAATAATTCTTGAAACATCATGCAACTTGAAATTGATCACCTTTCCATTGTAATCCTTATGGATTGGTTCACTAAGGCATTGGTCCAATAAGAAATTAATGTATACCTCTCAAATTTAGAAAGGATTAATCCTATCCACCAACCCTTTCCCAATCCACTACTTATATTGATTGCAATATAAATAACTTCATTTATTTTTTTAAAGCAAGGAACAGGAAGCACAACTACAAGGAAATTCCATAGTCGGCTATGTCAACCAAAGCATCATAGCTTAATCTCAACTTGTTGAAAAGTGTTCTTGAAACTAAGTATGTAACATCATTTTATAACCTCTGGGGTACAAATTCACATTCATTTGACTAAAATTGATAACTACTATTTCATGTCCAATTACTTTGAGGGATAATGTAAGCCCTTTGCATTCCTTCTAGACACAACTCGCTATCTCTTAGTCAATTCTCATGGAAAAGTTCCATCGCTATGTGGAAATGCATGGGAATAAAACAATCTCCAACTTTCATCCTCAATCAATCCTTGCATTTGGATGAGCAATGAAGGTAGAACAGCCAATTGTATGAGAACATTATTTGTTCTAGAAGTGGTAGTGATGATGTTGAACTTGTGGTGTGGAGAGGGAGGCACTCACAACTCCTCTAGCAAGAATGTTGCACTTGTTTCTAAAACATCATCTAAAAAACAAGGAATTTTTTTGTTATACTATGCTTTGATTCAACCAAGTTATCAAATGGTCTTCCTCTCTACTCTCCAATCTTTCATTTCCTTCAAGATCTATTTGTTTAGCAAAATTGTTTCTAAGAACATTAAAAGATGGATTTTGTGAACAATATGCCAAAGCATTAAGTCATTACAAAATAGACTATGTATCTTGTTATTGTTGAACTTGTTTGAGTAGTAGATTCTTAATACATCATATAGTAGCATAAAGGATTAGACTAGTCCTAAGTAACATCACACTCTCTATTTAAATATCACACACTTTAATGGCCAAACAATTAATATAAAAATCATGTCATTCACACTAGTGATAAATAGTCATCCTATTTTTACTAGGCAAAATTCACCTTTAACCATTAAATTGGATGATATTTAAGAACAACCATCATATATAAGAAGGTTTTTCTTGTGAGTTTAAGAATAGATGTTTACCTTTTACCAAATAATTAATAATTAAAAATTGTATTCTAATGAATATAGAACATATACCAAAAATAACATAAAACATAAGTATAAAAGTAAAAGGTCAAAAAATTTATCCCTTATAATTACGTAATATTCAATCATGATATGGTCCAACATTGAGGTAAGCCTTTATTATTTTTGTGACTATATCTTTTAACACGTGCCTAAAAATTGGTTATACCAAAAAGTAGCAAAAATTGGTTTGTTTTTATCCTTATTTATTGTTCTACAATTTCATAGACACATCCAGTAAGGAATGCAAGAATATGATGCTTTATAATGTAGAGATAACACTTTGAAGTTGTATCTAATTGAATATTATTTTTAAGTTATCTTGTGATTTTCCATTTTTAAATGGCATAGTATTATTTAATAATACATCTCCTTAGTCAATCAACTCAATATTTTTCATGTATAAATTGATGAGATAACAACTAACTTCGAGAAATCTAAAATTATTGGTAAAAGATGAAATTTTTGTGTAAACTATTCACTACTAAATTAGGGAGATAATAGAATGTTCCTTGCATTATTAGTTCCTGACGCTAGGCAGGAATATTTATGCATTCGTCTGGAATGCTTTTAACTGGCAGCATCGGCCAATCAAATTTTTCCATTTAACATATATTACTTTTTTTTGGTATAGTTTGAATTTGGAGAGCTATTTTATATATTGGAAAATTATCATTTATCTATTTTTCTATTCGTCCGAGTAGCTTTATAAATCATTTTCGTTTTAAAAATTCGGGAAAATGCGAACACATAAATTGATTAAATAAATTTAAGCAAAGGCATAGTTTAAAAAAGTTGGCGGCTAGAGGTACGTAATCCATGAATGCAAATTAAATGCATTAAAATATCAAGAAAATGCGAGCGCATAAATTGATTAAATAAATTTAAGCAAAGGCATAGTTTATAAAACTGGTGGGTAGACGTATGTAATGCATGAATATAAATTAAATGCATTAAATGGCATCTAGCTCGAGGTGAAGGCGCTGGAATGGCTTGGAGGCCACGCGTGGCCAGGGTACTTTGGTCATTTAATATAGAGTTAAGTCACTTGTTGTGCATCTCTATTACTTTCTGTGTGTTTTTTTGTGTTCTATAAGCGCCTGTTCTGAGGGAGTGTTTGTAGCGACTGAGCAGGAGATGTTATAGTTGCAGAGTTCAGACCTAGAAATGAGTTACTTGAGGTGATAATTTGTTAATTTTTAGAGTTTCGTTACATTAAAGTGCATAAGGAAGTTGTATTTCATAGTACTCTATTGTGTGGCCGAGCAAGGTATTTTGTAGTTGCAGAGTTGCACACTGGACAGTGAGAGACGAATTGCTTGAGGTCAGAAGAGGTAACTTTTCATTGTTTTCTTCTATTTGATACGAGAAATGCAAGTAGGGTTTCATAGTGCTTTAAGGAATTCTTATACTTTGATTATAAATTCATATTTTAAACTACTTTTAGTATTATCTATTTGAATTTCTTGTTGAAATGCAAAGGTTTCAACTGCGTTTGATAGGAATTATGTAGAAAACCTCTTGTCCATTTTACTTCATGCATGTGAGCCCTGTAAAGTTTGTATATTTTTTATTACTGCAAAGTGGTCCCATAAAGAGGGATTTGGAACCAAAATTATGTCAACGTGTGCGATAATGATAGCTTTCGAACAATGAGTCGATAGTGGGTTGCTTTGAGCTTTTCCATTGTCATGAAAGCATAAAGGATAGAGGGATTCTAGTAAAAGTCATGGTTGTTGTCCTCGTAGGCATAAATTCATATTTTAAACTACTTTTAGTATTATCTATTCGAATTTCTTGTTGAAATGCGAAGGTTTCATTTGTGTTTGATAGGAATTATGTAGAAATCCTCTTGTCCATTTTACGTCATGCATGTGAGCCCTGTAAAGTTTGTATATTTTTTATTATTGCAAAGTGGTCCCATAAAGAGGGCTTTGGAACCAAAATTATGTCAACGTGTGCGATAATGAGAGCTTTTGAACAATGAGTTGACAGTGTGTTGCTTTGAGCTTTTCCGTTGTCATCAAATCATAAAGGATAGAGGGATTCTATTAAAAGTCGTGGTTGTTGTCCTCGTAGGCATAAATGCAAACAATGGGAGCATAAATAATGCAGTAGAAACCTATTTTCTTCTAGCAAGCATTTAAATTCTGTCAAATGTCATCGTTACTATTCTCATAGGTAGACATGTAAAATACGAAAGCATTTATAAGGCATGTGAACTGTTTTACAAAATTTCTCAGGGAAATGGGCCTCTGAGGAATGCAATTAGTATTAAATCTAGACACCTTGATATTCACATGTTAACTTTGGTATTTTAATGGAGTTGGTAGCTTTGATTTACTCTTCTTTCATCTGATATCTAATTAATTAGGTGGCTGTTAACTAGTCTTTAAATACATAATAATAAAAAGAAAGAAATAATTATAAATATCCTTGTGGACATTTTAATTATGGGTTGTGATTTGTACTTGCATGTAGATGGATTAAGCACTCAAAAGTCATAGTATATGTAGCATGTCAGCTAATAGGTCCATGTGACATTGCAGTCATGTTAAAGTAGTCAATCCCATATTTGTCATTTATCCTTGTTTCATTAGATAACTAATTAATTAGGTAAATGTTAATTAGTCTTTAAATACACAGTAATTAAGAGAGAAAAAATTACAATTATCCTTGTGTACATTTTACCTGGTGATCAAATTCAAGGTACAGACATACGAAGCAAACAACAATTTGAGATTTTGTAGTTGGAAAACTTAGACTGAATGCTTAGGAAGTTAGAAAATTGTATCTTGGGGTTATAAAAAACTATGTCAAATATGTTTTAGAATCCAAATTGCAATGTTGCCATGGAGCAGTCAAGTAATATTGCTTAATGAAATAATTTTAGGCTTCGTGCAAAAGAGCAGTTAAATTCATTGCTAGAAGATTTGTGGTACATTAACCTATGGCAACTAGTTTGTGTAGTTAATCTGATTTAGATTTATACTTGTGTCTCTTGAATCTAAAAAATGCTTGCTAGTGTTTCAATGGTTTTGGCTATTAGTATCCATCGCAGTAAGAGTATTATATATTGCAATTGTAGTTTTGGGAGTTGTTTGCATTTTGGTCATTTCCTTGAGCTTTATTGCTATTTTTTTAGAAAAACAAACAAATGGTATTTGTTTTCTAATGAAAGCTTATTACATGGTGCAATGCTTTTGACGGGAAGAAAAGAGGTGGTGTAGCGGTCCAGCTGTAGCAAATTCTTCAAGAAAAGAGTATAGGGTGAGTTTCTAGAATGAACCTTCTCCTTTGTTTACAATTGCATATAGTGGACAAAGAAAAAGGTTAATTCAAGATTCTTACTATATTGATTGTACTTGTAGTCATATTGTTGCTTTTTGTTACAAGGACAATCTTTACAAATGGGTATTGTGAGTGGCATATGCTATATGGTTCATAAAAATTAAGCAATTGGGGTTTAAAAGTAAATCTTTGTTGCAATAACATGATATCAGAAATAAAATTATTATCCAATCAATTTCTTTGGTGGCTGATTGCACTTTATAATTTAAACCTAGTCTTCCTTATTTTAAGAGTTTGATTCTGAATCCATATGCATACTTTGATTAAAACTACTAGTTGAAGGTGCATAATTCATTGATGCAAAATCAATGCATTGAATGGCATCTGACTAAAGGCAAGGCTATTTGGATTGCTAATTAGTCTTTGAATATATAATAATTAAAAGAGATAAATAAGTATAATTATCCTTGGCCACATTTCACATTTTGACCTTTTAATCAAAGTCAATTAACAAAGTAGCAGTTAGACCTAAAGAAGGTTCAAGGACTATGCTGATAGAAAACCATATTTTGGACAATGGCTAGACAATCTGTTGAAATTGCTTTACAAACTTTGAAGCAAATGCATTTTTCCTTCTGTTTACTTTCATTGTACATCTTAAATGGAAGTTGGGTTTCATTGCTGCAATGCATTTGGATACTTTGATTATAAAATCATAGTTTAGATCATTTTAAGTGTTATCGATTTGAATCTTTCCTTGAAATACCAAGGATTCATCTGAGTCTTGGAGGCAATGTACAGCTGTCCTATAAAGAGAGCTTTGGAACCAATGAGTTGTCATAAAGGATAGAGGAATATTGTCAAATATTGTGGTTATTGTCCTCATAGGCACACATGCAAAATATGGAAGCATATAGAAAGCAAGTGAACTCTTTAATAATCCCATGAAACATAGTCTTTGTATGCATCCATGCATACAGGTTTGCATGTATATATGTGTGCATGTAATTATGTATATATGAATGCATGTATCTATGTTACCATGTATGTATGTGTGTATATAATAGATTACTATTGCATTTGCTTTAAATGCTTTTTTGTGGATGGCGCCAGCTAGCCATCTAGTCATGTTGTGGTTATTGTACATATTGCTTTATATATATATATATATATGATCTCAATTTCGTAAGTTATTTTTCATATCGGTAAATTGGCATTTATCTATTTTTGCAACCCATGGGATTGGCTTTTTGAATCATGGTTGTTTTAAAATGCTCATGAAAATGCAAATGTATAGATTCATTGATGGCTATGTGCCTTCATGCATATATGCATATTTATAGGATTTATTGCTATCATGTAAAGGCCACATAAATATTCATTCCCCAAGTCTATGTGGTCATTTGAATATGTGCATATATTAAGGGATCTATTGATACATGGATATATGCATCCATGGATACATGAATACATATATATATGTATGTGTGTAATCATGTATGTATGTATACATGTATATATGTGTACATCCATGCATGTATGTATGCATCTGTGCATTGAAGCATGTGTTCAGCTATGTGTCTATGTATACATTTTATCCAGCAATCAATGTCAATTAATAAACTAGCGCTTGTACCTAAAGAATGTTCAAGGATTGTGATAGTAGAAAACCATATGCATATCAATATGTTAGAGAGCATGTATCTATGCATAGGTGTGTATTGATGCTAATTACAATTATCCTTGTGTACATTTGAACTATTAATCAAAGGAAATTAACAAACTAGCCCTAGAAAACCATGTGCGTATTAATGTATTCAATAACATGTATTTGTGGATAGGTGTATATGGATGCTATGAGTTGTGATTTATACCATTGTGTAGCACTTGCTATTACTTGTACAACCAAGCCACATGCAAGTAGAATTCATAATTCATGGCATCTAGATACACTCAAGGACAAATACAAATCAAAGTTGTTGGCATCCTGATAAGAAAGATGATGACATACATCCAATTAATGTATGTCACAACATCTTATTGAATAAAGATGATTTGGCTAGGCAAGTTACAGATGAGAATCCTTATTGGTGTGTGACTAATGCTCTTTTTGAAGACTTTTCAAGAAAATTGCATGCTAATACTATTAGAAAATAGGTAAAATCAGATTTATTGATTGACTATGATTGATGGATCAAATGTGTAAAAGGATAGTTAAATAATTAGGCAACTGCTAATTAGTCTTTAAGTAAATAATGATAAAAAAAAGAAATAATTATAATTATTCTTGTGTACATTTGAACTGTTGATCAAAGGCAATTAACAAACCAGCACTAGAAAACCATGTGTGTGTTAATATGTTGGATAACATGTACTTGTGCATAGATGTTTATGGATACTATGAATTGTGATTTCTGTTTGCATGTACCTGGTTTAAACATTTAATAATTAGTGCTTGATAATGGAATGAAATGAACTTGGGAAAATGGAAATAGAATGATCCCATGGAATTGGAACATCAATGTTTACATGGCTTTAACATCATAGCAGATTTGCATCCATGAGACTTATTTGAATCTCAAATGTCATACTGTATGTGGCGTATTAGCTAATTGGCTTAACATGATAGCTTTCAAACAAGTTAATTCAGCGATCAATCAAGCTAATTGGTTGATGAATTAATTGTGTTCTGTTGTGCAGTTTTTGCACACACGCCCCACTTGGAGTAGGGACCCTCTTTTTTGATGTCTTTTGGCCTTTGGTTTTATTGGAGTTACCTTTTTAAGGTCTTGACATGTTGGTCTTGCTGGTTTTGATCCCTCCCTGAGGCTTGAATTGGTTTAAATTAGCTTTTAGGAAAAATTCAGGTTTTCACCTGAGTCCGGGATTTTCCAGCCCTGGCAGATTTTCCCAGGCTCTGGTTCATTGTCTGTCCATCGCTGAATTTTTTGAATCCAGGTTTTTTCCTAACTCCAGGATTTTCCAGTTCTGGTGGATTTTCCCGGTTTACCTTATTTTCCCGGACTGTGCTAATTTCCCGAACTTCATCAAAATCTCGGCTTCTGCTATTTCCGCAGAATTCGTGTTCATCCAGATTTTCTGCGTA
Organism: Sequoia sempervirens; assembly: GCA_007258455.2. Lineage (NCBI taxonomy): Eukaryota > Viridiplantae > Streptophyta > Pinopsida > Cupressales > Cupressaceae > Sequoia > Sequoia sempervirens. The sequence goes on along the minus strand of VDFB02103457.1, from coordinate 4,607 downwards.
TCTAGGGATTTTCCAAAATTCTGTCCTCGGCTCGAGTTTCCAGATTTTTCAGGCATGTCTTGTCGCTCATTAATGCATGTAGTACCTTTGATCAGACACATATATGGGTGGATTTAACACCTTTTAAGCATCATTTTAACTTCATCATTCACTTGTTTGTTGCCTTGGCGTATGAGTGCTTTCTCCATTTGAGCTTTGAGTATTGATCTTGAGCCGCTTGCGTGCAGATTGTTTGGAGTGCCGATTAAGGTTTTAACTGCTTGGGCGTGCTTGCTTCGTGGTTACTTCTTTGAGTTCGAGTTTTGTCTAGGATAGTCCATGGTAGGTTATCGATGGCCCCTCCTTTTGTTTGCATGATGATTGAATTTTTCTGTGCTGAATGATGGTTGTTCTGGGTCGGCCCATACTTGGTCACGAGTTTGTTTTATTGAATTGGGATTTGACCCATTTTTTTCATGAGACCTCATCACCCATGCTATGTGTGCTTGTATTTATTCATTAGATAACGGGTGCATCCGTCTGGATGATGTTGTGGGTCGGATTTTTGTGTCCCCTAAGCATGTATTTTGCCATATTGTGTAAGATTGGGGTTTTCGGTGCTCAGCCCAGAATAGTGAATTCTTTATGATTTGTCAATCTGTCGCCTGTATTAAACCAACCCCTGCCTTGTGAGGACTTGAAGGAATTTGGATTCATCTTTAGGGATAGTTTTCTAAACCTTGAGCTTACCCTAGTTTTCATGGTGACAGGTTTATTCATCCGAATTAGGGCATCACTATTTCACCATGAGGATTAGTCATCTAGGGGTTTTGGAAATTTGAATTCGTTTGCATTCTGAATCTTGTCTGTTGGAGTCAATTTTGAGACCATTAGAATCCAGGTAGAAAGATTGCGTGACAATTTGATTAATGGTTTGCATGTCATCGTTCATCAGGTTTCTGAGGTGTTCGCAGAATTCTTGCACACTCGAATTTTCCTGGTTTCGGCCAATTTCGCGGAGTGTAGCGATTTCTGGAGTTCTTCAAGCTGTTCACGAAAATCCGTCCCATCTGGTTTTTTTTAGTTTTCCTATCTGGTTTTACTTCTTCCAATTTTTTTAGGATAGGATTAATGCAGTCAATACTAAATGCCAATTTCTTGTTGCTAATAAATGAATTTCATGATTATCTCATAATCTTTGGTCCATACTAACGATTTATTTAGCCGTTGATGTCTTGGCAACAGGAATCCGTCTGGGTCAGATTTCTCCAAAATTCCACCCCGACTGAATTTTCCCAATTTACAGTGTTTTCTCATAATGCTTTATTTTTCTGGATTTTCAAAGATTGGCATTAGTGATAGTTTCTAATTGCTTTATATGATTTATGTTGATCTTTTGGTCGGAATATGAATGATAATTGATACTTATGATGATTTCTTGCAAGTGCAGGCTGAATCAAGCAAGGCTGCAGTAGGAAAGTCCAAGGGTGACACAGAGGGGTCATCCATCTCTGAGGCAGAAAGATTAAGGTTAGATACTAAGAGTCAGCTTCCTAAAAGCAAGGTGTCTTCCGTATCGTCTGAAGTCTCTGATACTAATGTTGGAGCTTGGAGATACGAAGAGTTCAAGGAGAGGACAGCTCAGAAGGATCTGTCGGTCTTGAGGTAGGGAATGATGAAATCCGGCCTGGTGCATGTAGCAGGGTTCCCTCCAGTCATCCAATGCTATGAGCTGATACTTGAGTGTTCCCGACAATATGACTTTGACACACAGAGGGTTATGAGAGCTAAGGGAAGGGTCTTGGCCAACTTCAGTCCTATTTCCATTGCACAAGCCTTTCACATGTCGGACTTGCCTTCTGTGTGTGCTCTAAACATGGACATGGCCTGTACATATTATGAGAACGAGCCATCTAAGGCTCAATAAATGATCAAACTTGGTTGGAGAATCCAAAATCACATTACTCCAAACTACCCAAGTAGTTGCACAGGGTCAAATTTAGGTCAGACGTTTATGATGCCATCACATTTCTGAGCAGGGTGGCAGGATTGAAAAGTGTCAGAGTATTGGAGAGTTGGATAGTCCATGTGATCACCAAAATTGAACAAGGAACCAATTATCACTGGGCAAGGCTTATCAGCACCATAATTGACAAGCAGATGAGGTATGTCCTAGAAACTAAGAAATTCACCATGTCCTCCTATGTCATGTATGTGCTTGCCAGATTCTACCCATACAGGGGATTGAATCCACGAGGGACATTCGGACAAGACATAGTCTATGAAGTATACCTGGAGTTGCACCTAGGACATAAGGATTACAAAAGGGCTAATGATGCATTCACAATGCATATCACTAGGATGCTTCAGAATGTTGAGCATGTGAGACTGTCAGATGGAGCCAAGGGGTTGATAAAGAATTATGGGGCTTGGTTCATTCAATTTCCCACCTTCACCTACATTAGAATTGATGGATGCCCGACCTCTCCATACAGACTACCCAGGTACCCAATGGATCATATTGTGTTATTAGAGATTGTTAGACAGATATGTGAGTTTGATGCCGTAGTAAAGAAGAAAAAGCACAAAATAGGCTTTAGTGGGGATTTCCCTCTTGGAATTGGCATAGCAGAAGTCTACCCTTCCATTCAATCAGCACACACCGTAGGAGATGAACTGGAAGCATATGGTTTCTCCTTCCACTCCAAGAAAACAAACTTTGACATCATTGGGGAGGCACAGAAGAAAGCCACTAGGGAGTACTGTCATAAAGATGACCTAGAGAACTATTGGGCTAACATTAAGGATGACCTTGAAGCAAGGAAGAAAAGGTACTCTAGGCTTCCTGTTGATGCAATCAGACAGTACAATGTCAAGTTGATCCCGGACCAACTGGAGGATGATGGAAAGCTGGTACAAGATCATGCTTATGAAGTTGTTAAGGATAGATCAATCGGCAAAATCAATTGGAATGAAGATGAGGTCATAGAATTGGAAGACCTAATGGCTCCGGTTATGAAATTCACCACCTCATGGCTAAAGCATAAGGTTTGGGAGCTTGAAAGTGAGAAGGTAGCCTGTACCTTCAATTTAATGGGAAATCTCAACCCAATGTCTACTTCAGAAGAATCTTGGGATGATGACCCCAAAGGGAAAACAAAAAAGAGCTCGCCTTTCAAAATAAAGATTAGAGGCCCTAAGGAAAGTGAGCCAGCACCAAAGAGGAATCCCAAAGGGAAGAAGAGAAGTAGAGATTTGAAGATTGGCAAATCTTCTGATGAGGAAGAGTTGGAAAAAATAGAAGAAAAAAGTGCTCCTACACCACCAAAGAAGACAAGAACAACCAGGACTTCAAAGAAGAAGGTCTAGGACACATCAAAGGATGAGCCTCCTATTGTTGATGTAGAGAGTTCAGGAGAAAAGACAAAAGTTTACATGAGAAGATCAAGGTGAGTAGCTACCTGGAAAGGAAGAGGAGAAAATGCTGGAAGAATAGCAGGAAGAGGCAACAAGAAAGGAAATCCGGGTGGAGCCTGCAGTCCCAGATTGGCTTGAAAAGGAGATTACAAGGAAGAAGCGGGTAGTCGTTGAAGACACTCCTTTGGATTGGGACGAGATGCTGTCCAAAATTGGTAAAGGAAAGAAAAAGAAGGCAGCTAAAGTGGTTTCAAAGATGGAAAGAGATGAAGCAAATAACAAAGTTATCCACATTGCCACCCCTGTTGCAGACAAGACCAGAGAAGAGGTCGCTGGTGAAGACTATAATGTACAAACTATCAACCTTGGGCCAGCCTCTATGGAACAAGACATTGATGAATATGAAGGCTCTAGTGCAGTGATCATTGGAAGATTAAGAAAGGAAGCTCAAACCAAGCATGAGCTAAGGAAAGAGAATGAAAGACTAAAGAAATGCTTGGAGGAAGTGATGAAACCCCTGTAGTCCCTTCACCCATCTTCTGCTATTCCTGGTTTCCTGCCCAAGGAAACTATCTCCGAAATTGAAAAAATGAAGGCTTCTGCTCAAGCTACAGCAGATTGGCTAAAGCATGTGCAGGGAAAGGGAGATAGTGCAATCAAGGATATCCTTTCAGTGGGGAAGGATGCAGTCTGAGCTAAGGAATTATTGGAGCATGTGTTGTCCCAGAACAAGGAAGACATTGACCTTCTACTGTAGAAATCTAAGGTCATCATGGGATATGGTAAGGATCAATTGGCTATGGATGGGATCCTTCCCTCTTCTAGAATTAATGAACCTTGGGAGTGGTTTGAGGATCTGCAAATTCAACAGAAGGCCATGAAGAAGATACAGAAGTGAAAGAAGCAGATGGATGGTGATTTGACTGGGGTCTATGAGGGTTGCATTGGGTCTATGAGGGTTGCATTGCATTCTTTGAAGTTATGACTAGCAGGAGAAAGATAGCTCCTAAATACCTGAGTCTAGAACAACTGAAGGAATGGTGGCATGATGTTTATGCTCTAGACTCTGAGAATGTTATAAGAGAGCACTAGTTGGATGACGCAGCAACATACTTATCAGTAATGGATAAATATCGGGCACATAAGGATGATTGGAGTAAGACTGTTGAGCAGTCAAAGGAGGAGATTGACTCCATTAAATGTAGACTTAA